>JASANA010002935.1:0-50298 GCA_030248095.1 Ptycholaimellus sp. GST1_10
CTCAAATGTTTTGGGAAAACATTCCACAAATGTTTTGGGAAAACATTTCGCAAATGTTTTGGGAAAACATTTCACAAACATTTTGAGAAAACATTTCGCAAATGTTTTGAGAAAACATTTCGCAAATGTTTTGGAAAAACATTTCGCAAATGTTTTGGGAAAACATTTCGCAAATGTTTTGAGAAAACATTTCGCAAATGTTTTGGGAAAACATTTCACAAACATTTTGAGAAAACATTTCGCAAATGTTTTGGGAAAACATTTCGCAAATGTTTTGGGAAAACATTTCGCAAATGTTTTAGGAAAACATTTCGCAAATGTTTTGGGAAAACATTTTGCAAATGTTTTGGGAAAACATTTCGCAAATGTTTTTGGAAAACATTTTGCAAATGTTTTGGAAAAACATATTGCAAATGTTTTTGGAAAACATTTTGCAAATGTTTCGGGAAAACATTTCGAAAATGTTTTGGGAAAACTTTTCGCAAATGTTTTGGGAAAACATTTCAAAATGTTTTGGAAAACATTTCGCATATGTTTTGAGAAAACATTTCACAAATGTTTTGAGAAAAGATTTCGCAAATGTTTTGGGAAAACATTTCGCAAATGTTTTGGGAAAACATTTCGCAAATGCTTTGGGAAAACATTTCGCAAATGTTTTGGGAAAACATTTCGCAAATGTTTTGGGAAAACATTTCGCAAATGTTTTGGGAAAACATTTCGCAAATGTTTTGGGAAAACATTTCAAAATGTTTTGGGAAAACATTTCGCAAATGTTTTGGGAAAACATTTCACAAATGTTTTGGGAAAACATTTTGCAAATGTTTTGGGAAAACATTTCACAAACATTTTGAGAAAACATTTCGCAAATGTTTTGAGAAAACATTTCGCAAATGTTTTGGAAAAACATTTCGCAAATGTTTTGGGAAAACATTTCGCAAATGTTTTGAGAAAACATTTCGCAAATGTTTTGGGAAAACATTTCACAAACATTTTGAGAAAACATTTCGCAAATGTTTTGGGAAAACATTTCGCAAATGTTTTGGGAAAACATTTCGCAAATGTTTTGGGAAAACATTTCGCATATGTTTTGGGAAAACATTTCGCATATGTTTTGGGAAAACATTTCGCATATGTTTTGGGAAAACATTTCGCATATGTTTTGGGAAAACATTTCGCATATGTTTTGGGAAAACATTTTGCAAATGTTTTGGAAACACATATTGCAAATGTTTTGAGAAAACATTTCACAAATGTTTTGGGAAAACATTTCACAAATGTTTTGGGAAAACATTTTGCATATGTTTTGGGAAAACATTTCACAAAAATTTTGAGAAAACATTTCGCAAATGTTTTCTTCTTCTTGTTTTTCTTCCGTAAATAACGGGAACAACAGAGCAGCAATTAAGGTACTCTGAAATTGAGGGAGAAGGAGGTGGGTGATAGCTTAGGTGATTGATCACACATCATCGGCATCCAACAAGGCATTCACAGAGGCAAGGAAGGCCCCGCGCCCGCCCCTTGCATCCGCAGCCGAGAGGCGCCTCCAGAGCGCCGACACCCGCCCGGGCCAGAGAGCCAGTTGCCCAGCTCCACCACCACTAGCCACCGTGAAGTGGTGACTGCCTCGCAAGCCTGTGTGTAGGAAAGGGAAGAAAATAGGGCAGCCGTGCCAGCTCTCTTGGAGTGAGGGGGAGGGGGCTTCTGTGCTGTTGCTCAATTTCAGGCAGGTTTGGTAGCAGCTTCGCACAAGGACAAGGTCAGCTATTTGACGGTGTCTAAGCAGTGAGGGCAGGCTCAGGGAGGACAGGCGTTCGGCATATGAGCCCATGCTATTAGCAATTCTGCATCTTTTGAATATGTACTTGGTGAATCTCCGCTGAACACATTCAATTTGATTGATTTCTGCTTTAGTGCTGGGAGACCACACTGGCGATGCATATTCTAAGAGCGGACGCACGTATGTTATGAATGCCTTAGATAGAAGTTGGGGAGAGGCTGTGTGTAGGCATTTTTTAATTAGGCTGCATGCAAAATTAGCCTTAATTATAATGCTTGTTATGTGCGATTTGTATCCTAGGCTTGGGAGGAGTAGAAGGCCAAGATCACGGACTCCTTCAGGAGGGGCTTTTGGGATTGGTTTGCCTGCTACAGTTAGTGTAGGCGCTGGGCCCATGCCGACGCGGTAGTGGGTGCACTTTCCTGGAGCAATGGAGAGCTGCCACTGCTCTGCCCATTCAGAGAGGATCTCCAGGGCCTGAGATAGGCTGGAGGGGGAGGAGGAGGCCAGGCGCAAGTCGTCGGCATAGGCCCAGACTCTGGTGTCCGTGAGGTGGTTTAGGCGCCAGATTAGGGGCAGGAGAAAGAGGTTGAACAGTACAGGAGAAGAGGAGCCGCCCTGCACAATTGATGAGCTCACACCTAGAGGGGCAGAGAGGGCCTTGCCTACACGCACCTGCATAGTCCGCTCGCAAATGAATTCCTTTAGCCAGTGCTGGACTGCTGCGCCTAGCCCTACAGCTTGCCCCACATAAATTAGCTTAGTGTGGCTTACTGAATCAAATGCCCTCGCGATGTCAATGTTAATGACATCCACATGCATGCGCTGGTGCAATTGTTTGGCTAGAAAGGCTTGAAAAGAGAGAAGGCAGGTGACTGTAGAGCGCCGGGGTCTAAAGCCGTGCATAGAGCTTGGAAAGAGCCCTGCACTTTCAAAGTGGGAGTTGAGCTGCCGCGAGAGGATTCGGTCAAAGATTTTGAGGAGGCAGGGGATGAGCGAAATGGGGCGGTAGGCAGTGCAGCAGCTTTTATCCCCTTTGCGCTTGAAGACGGGGGTGATAAAGGAGTTCTTCCACTGCTGTGGAAGTTTTCCAGTCACTACGCAAAAGTCAAATAGTGTGCGCAGGGGGAGAATCAGGCTCTTAGCGGCTGACTTTAGCAGGGCGGGAGGGAAGCCTTCTGGGCCAATAGAGCAATTCGCAAATGTTTTGAGAAAACAATTCGCAAATGTTTTGAGAAAACAATTCGCAAATGTTTTGGAAAAACATTTCGCAAATGTTTTGAGAAAACATTTCGCAAATGTTTTGAGAAAACTTTTCGCAAATATTTTGAGAAAACTTTTCGCAAATGTTTTGAGAAAACTTTTCGCAAATGTTTTGGGAAAACATTTCGCATATGTTTTGGAAAAACATTTCGCTAATGTTTTGGGAAAACATTTCGCAAATGTTTTGGGAAAACATTTCGCAAATGTTTTGGGAAAACATTTCGCAAATGTTTTGAGAATACATTTCACAAATGTTTTGGGAAAACATTTCGCAAATGTTTTGGGAAAACATTTCGCAAATGTTTTGGGAAAACATTTCACAAACATTTTGAGAAAACATTTCGCAAATGTTTTGGGAAAACATTTCGCAAATGTTTTGGGAAAACATTTCGCAAATGTTTTGGGAAAACATTTCGCATATGTTTTGGGAAAACATTTCGCATATGTTTTGGGAAAACATTTCGCATATGTTTTGGGAAAACATTTCGCATATGTTTTGGGAAAACATTTCGCATATGTTTTGGGAAAACATTTCGCATATGTTTTGGGAAAACATTTTGCAAATGTTTTGGAAACACATATTGCAAATGTTTTGAGAAAACATTTCACAAATGTTTTGGGAAAACATTTCACAAATGTTTTGGGAAAACATTTCGCATATGTTTTGGGAAAACATTTCGCATATGTTTTGGAAAAACATATTGCAAATGTTTTGGAAAAACTTATTGCAAATGTTTTTGGAAAACATTTTGCAAATGTTTCGGGGAAACATTTCGCAAATGTTTTGGGAAAACATTTCGCAAATGTTTTGGGAAAACATTTCGCAAATGTTTTGGGAAAACATTTCACAAATGTTTTGGGAAAACATTTCGCAAATGTTTTGGGAAAACATTTCACAAACATTTTGAGAAAACATTTCGCAAATGTTTTGAGAAAACATTTCGCAAATGTTTTGAGAAAACATTTCGCAAATGTTTTGGAAAAACATTTCGCAAATGTTTTGGGAAAACATTTCGCAAATGTTTTGAGAAAACATTTCGCAAATGTTTTGGGAAAACATTTCACAAACATTTTGAGAAAACATTTCGCAAATGTTTTGGGAAAACATTTCGCATATGTTTTGGGAAAACATTTCGCATATGTTTTGGGAAAACATTTCGCATATGTTTTGGGAAAACATTTCGCATATGTTTTGAGAAAACATTTCGCATATGTTTTGGAAAAACATATTGCAAATGTTTTGGAAAAACTTATTGCAAATGTTTTTGGAAAACATTTTGCAAATGTTTCGGGGAAACATTTCGCAAATGTTTTGGGAAAACATTTCGCATATGTTTTGGGAAAACATTTCGCAAATGTTTTGGGAAAACATTTCACAAACATTTTGAGAAAACATTTCGCAAATGTTTTGGGAAAACATTTCGCATATGTTTTGGGAAAACATGTCGCATATGTTTTGGGAAAACATTTCGCATATGTTTTGGGAAAACATTTCGCATATGTTTTGGAAAAACATATTGCAAATGTTTTGGAAAAACTTATTGCAAATGTTTTTGGAAAACATTTTGCAAATGTTTCGGGGAAACATTTCGCAAATGTTTTGGGAAAACATTTCGCATATGTTTTGGGAAAACATTTCGCAAATGTTTTGGGAAAACATTTCGCAAATGTTTTGGGAAAACATTTCGCAAATGTTTTGGGAAAACATTTTGCAAATGTTTTGGGAAAACATTTCGCAAATGTTTTGGGAAAACAATTCGCAAATGTTTTGAGAAAACAATTCGCAAATGTTTTGGAAAAACATTTCGCAAATGTTTTGAGAAAACATTTCGCAAATGTTTTGAGAAAACTTTTCGCAAATATTTTGAGAAAACTTTTCGCAAATGTTTTGAGAAAACTTTTCGCAAATGTTTTGGGAAAACATTTCGCATATGTTTTGGGAAACCATTTCGCATATGTTTTGGGAAAACATTTCGCATATGTTTTGGGAAAACATTTCGCATATGTTTTGGGAAAACATTTCGCAAATGTTTTGGGAAAACATTTCGCAAATGTTTTGGGAAAACATTTCGCAAATGTTTTGGGAAAACATTTCGCAAATGTTTTGAGAATACATTTCACAAATGTTTTGGGAAAACATTTCGCAAATGTTTTGGGAAAACATATCGCAAATGTTTTGGGAAAACATTTCGCAAATGTTTTGGGAAAACATTTTGCAAATGTTTTTGGAAAAAATTTTGCAAATGTTTTGGAAAAACATATTGCAAATGTTTTTGGAAAAAATTTTGCAAATGTTTTGGAAAAACATTTCGCAAATGTTTTGAGAAAACATTTCGCAAATGTTTTGAGAAAACTTTTCGCAAATATTTTGAGAAAACTTTTCGCAAATGTTTTGAGAAAACTTTTCGCAAATGTTTTGGGAAAACATTTCGCATATGTTTTGGGAAACCATTTCGCATATGTTTTGGGAAAACATTTCGCATATGTTTTGGGAAAACATTTCGCATATGTTTTGGGAAAACATTTCGCAAATGTTTTGGGAAAACATTTCGCAAATGTTTTGGGAAAACATTTCGCAAATGTTTTGGGAAAACATTTCGCAAATGTTTTGAGAATACATTTCACAAATGTTTTGGGAAAACATTTCGCAAATGTTTTGGGAAAACATATCGCAAATGTTTTGGGAAAACATTTCGCAAATGTTTTGGGAAAACATTTTGCAAATGTTTTTGGAAAAAATTTTGCAAATGTTTTGGAAAAACATATTGCAAATGTTTTTGGAAAAAATTTTGCAAATGTTTTGGAAAAACATATTGCAAATGTTTTTGGAAAACATTTTGCAAATGTTTTGGGAAAACATTTCGCAAATGTTTTGGGAAAACATTTCGCAAATGTTTTGGGAAAACATTTCGCAAATGTTTTTGGAAAACATTTTGCAAAAGTTTTGGAAAAACATATTGCAAATGTTTTTGGAAAGCATATTGCAAATGTTTTTGGAAAAACATTTCCCAAATATTTTGAGAAACATTTCGCAAATGTTTTGGGAAAACATTTTGCATATGTTTTGAGAAAACATTTCACAAATGTTTTGAGAAAACATTTCGCAAATGTTTTGGGAAAACATTTCGCAAATGTTTTGGGAAAACATTTCGCAAATGTTTTGGGAAAACATTACGCAAATGTTTTGGGAAAACATTACGTAAATGTTTTGGGAAAACATTTCGCAAATGTTTTGGAAAAACATATTGCAAATGTTTTGGAATAACATATTGCAAATGTTTTTGGAAAACATTTTCCAAACAAGAATAAAATGCTACAGCATGAAAAGCTTATGAATTTTCGATCCTCAAAAAGAAATAGACAAGGATTAACACACAATCGTGATTTATTTTGAATTGAATCGAACATAAATTTTAACATGTTCATTTCATTGGGTTTGTCCATCTAAAAACTCCACTGGTCATTCATAAGCAGGCGGCAATTTATGGCAGAAACCCTTTCTCAGCAGTGTATTCTATTTCTTGTTTATCATCGATTTTTGCTTAATTTTTGAACAATATTTAAAGTTCAATTTTTAAATAAAATTTTTAGATTAATTTTGAACTTAAGTATTTTTAGGCCTCAAAAAGATTAAATGAATGCCCCAATTGAAGCATGATTTGCAATAAAGATTGATAATATTGCAAATGCCTACAAACTTAATTTTACTTTGCTAGTTTCAATTTGATTTTGATATTGATAATTTTCTAAAATTTAAGTTTATTCTAAAAAAATCAACAAATTTTTTCTATTATATTTTATGCCATTTCATTGAATTTTTACTTTATTTCCTGTTATTTTCTTTTTTATTACCTTTTCTAAAGTTTTTGTGCTTTTTGTGCCAAAATTGCCGCCTGCTTATGAATGACCAGTGGAGTTTTTTGATGGACAAACCCAATGAAATGAACATGTTAAAATTTATGTTCGATTCAATTCAAAATAAATCACGATTGTGTGTTAATCCTTGTCTATTTCTTTTTGAGGATCGAAAATTCATAAGCTTTTCATGCTGTAGCATTTTATTCTTGTCTATATCTTGTTCATGTGGAAGACATTTTTTAATTTCCCACATGAACAAGGCTAGGAGTTCGCCACATGAACAAGGCTTCATGAAAATGGTGATTTACATTGAGGCACCTTACGATTTGGCTGGCCAATAGTACCGTACCAATAATGACCTGAGCATCAATTTAAAAACTGAGGAGCACTAAACAAACGGAATATGTAAAACTGCGCAGTTTCACAAAAATGAAACATTAGAAAATGGGTAGAGCACAAAATCGAACAAAATCGCTCTCAAAAACGTGAATTGATTGGGAAATTTCACCATGTAACCTATGACAAAAATAACACCATTAGAAAGCTTAAACAATTTGCCAAAACACGTAATTCTTAGATTTCCAAATTTCGCTTTTGTTCTAAAATGGGAATGTTTCAAATTTGGAGATGTCATTTTTTATACCATTTTTTGCAGGTTTTTTCAAAATTTCTAAAATACCAGGGCCAAAATCAAATTTCCACGATTTTTCCCATCGAGATCTCAACTAGAGCTTTCGATTGACATATATATATGTCCTAGGTTTCAACCAATACCCAAGGAGCTCAAACTCGGGACACGCAAGTCCAAAAAAACTCGATCACCCATTCATAACTAGGGCGCTGTCGCGCCCTAGGATTAAGAATTTTGCCAATTGGAGAATTTCTTAGAGTTCCTCCAAGAATTCATTCACATTCAATTCGATTTTATGAAAGCAACCATCTAAATCTTGCTGTCGCACCCCAGGAAATGCCGGTGCCGGGACAGCGCGTCCGAATCGGACGTGATGTCCGACTTTTAGAGGGCTGCTACTCACCCAGCGACCGATAGGGAGCTGGGGCAGTCAGTTCCAGAAGTCGCCAACGACACCGGCGTCATGCTACTACCAGCAGAACCAGGCGTCAACACAAGAACTACAGAGAAAAACCCCTCCGAAAATTTGCAATTTTGTACAATTCGGATGCGATGTCCCGGTTTCGAAATGCCCTTGCACAGGCTTAGATGGAGCTCAGTCCTATGACAACCTGAGCATCAATTTAAAATGAGGGGAGCTGAACATGTAAAACTGCGCAGTTTAGCTGCATTGAAACATTAGGTAAATGGGTAGATGACAAAATCGAGCAAGATCTCTTTCACAAACGTGAATTGATTGAGAAATTTTGCCAGAAAACTTATAATACCAAATACATCACCAGATGGACCAGAAAATTTCCTAAAACACGTAATTCTTCGATTTTTGAATTTCACTTTTGTTCTAAAATGAGAACACTTCAAAATTAGCAATGTCCTGGTTTTGAACGTTTTTTGGAGGTTTATTGGATATTTCAAAAATTCTAAGGCCAAAATCAAAATTTCAGGATTTTCGTCATCGAGATCTCATTGAGAGCTTTCGATTGATATATAAATGTCATAGGTTTCATCAAATATCCAAGGCGCTGAACCTCGGGACATGCAACCACTCAAAAACTCGATCACCCATTCATAACTAGGGCGCTGTCGCGCCCTAGGATGTTTCGGGAAAACATTTCGCAAATGTTTCGGGAAAACATTTCGCAAATGTTTTGAGAAAACATTTCGCAAATGTTTTGAGAAAACATTTCGCAAATGTTTTGGGAAAACATTTCGCAAATGTTTGGGCAAATAAATGTGCAAATATTTGGGTAAATTATTTTGCAAATATGTGGGTAAATCATTTTGCAAATGTTTTTGGAAAACATTTCGCAAAGTTGTTTTGGTCACAAGTTTTAATGTTTGGCAGTGAAGAATGCATTAGTATTTATTAATCATTTCACAAATTTTCTCGATAAGTTTATGAAATTTTTTTTACTTTTTGTTTTTTTTGTACATAAATGTTTTGGGAAAATTTTTCAGAAATATTTTGAAAAATATTTGCTGACGTTTTGAGAATACATTTAACATTTATATTATAAAACATATATCAAATGTATCAGAAATCTCTATGGATATGGTTCGGTGTTGAAAATGTGTCAGTAAATTTGAAAAAAAAATTAATATGGGTATGGAAATGAGGTAACTGCTTAAGCTGGCGTTGGCCGCCCGCCGCTTTGTTCAGGGCGCCAGAGCGCCTCCGGGCACAGGCGCTTCAGCCCCTTCATAAAACTAAATCTACATCATAAACACCACTATATAATCAAAACATAACATCATCATATATCTCAGTACATCATAAAATATAGTCCAAAACTCAGAAAAACAACCTCAGGGGTGCCGCAGCGCCGGGCAGCAGGGCTTGGACCCTGATTCTATAAGTAGTGTCAGGCCTGAGGCGGCCCAGCGTAAGTCGCCGCTCCGAGGCGCCCACCACCAGGCTGAGTCTGGAGCCGGGATCATCCTCCGGGTGGTAGCTCACCTGCAGCCCTTCCTTTCCATCCCAGTCTCGGTGAGGAATGAGGAACCCTAAATCCGGCAATGAGGCTGTCATCGTCGGGGCGCAGCTGCCAGCTGATGGTGAGGGAGTCCGGCTGGGACTGCACCACCCGCGTGTTCGCCACCCGCACACGAGGACGCGGCGCCGGCGCCCTGGCTGAACAGGGTTGGCAGGAAGGAGGGCTTCATTGGTCAGCCCTTCTTTTTCACAAACTTCCCAACCCATATTCCCACATTGCCACTCTTTGAACGCCGCTTTGATTGCTGCTTTAGCCTTCTTTGCCTTTATAAAGGTATGTTTTTGGAGAATCACGGGAAGTTCCTGGACCTCCTCCAGGTGCACTAAGGAGGATGGATGACTGTTTTAGTATCCAGTGCTCGTAAGCATGGGCGTGTGGAGTTAGTTGAAGCGATTGGTGAGTGAGTTAGGCTGGGGAAACCGGAGGTGGTGCGAAAGACGCTGGTGAAGGGGCGGCCGACGGAGCCGTCGCGGTAGATCGGCGTCACGGCCACGTTGTACAGGCGCCCAGCCCGTAGGCCGTCCAACATCAGCCGTTTAGAGCTCCCCGACGCCTCCAGACTCACCTCGCTGTCGCCGGCTGCCGAGCGGGCAAAGACCTCAAAAGATTCCCCAACTCTTTGGCCTGACAAATGCTGCTGCCTAATTTCATCTGACCTTTTTTAAAACGGATAGAGTGTTGGTCCTGGTATCGTCAGCTAAGCTGGCATTCTGTTGTGATCCAACTTTGGCCCGGAGGGAGGGGAAGAAATACTTCTTCGAAAGTTTAAATGGCTGGTAGATTAAATTTGGATGAAGACTTCCTTCCCCGCCCTGTGGGCCAGAAAACAGACAGATAACCTTAGGCAGGAGGCAGAAGAGAAAACAATGTATGGGAATGGAGCAGTAATTTTATACGCGATAGCTGGCGATGCCGTTGCTGGGCCCATTGAGGTCCCAGAAGATGGAGAGTGAGCTGGCCGTGGACTGACGCAGGCCCACTTGAACTATATCCGCCAGCACTACCTCATCGCCTCAATCCTTCCCCCCTCTTCCCTCTCTTCCTTTATCTCCAGCACAGTAATTATCAAACGTCTCTGTAGGGCAGATTGGGCCCCAAAGGCACTGGAGAGCCCTCTCGATCCAGCGGCGTTGAATGAGGAGGAGCCAGTCGAGACAGCTGAAGAGCCTCCTTGGCGTCGTCTGCCAGTCTGGGAGGCTCGGAAGAGTTGAGTCTCAGTGAGCGAGCGACCAGCGCTGGAAGAAGCAGAGGATCGGCTGGCAGCAGCTGAGGAGCCTCCTTGACGTCGTCTGGCTGCTTGGGAGGCTCGCAAGATTTCGATCTCAGTGGCCGAGCGACCAGCGCCGGAAGAGGCGGCGCTGAAGCTGTGGGACTCGCTGATGCTCAGGCTGGCCCCACGACAGGCTGCCAGGAGGCAGGGGCGGGAGTCCAGCGGACTGCCACTGTCGCAGTCCCCGCCCACACAGCGTCGTCGCCTGCAACACGGATCCATTGACTAATTTCAACCCACTGGAGTCCATGGACATGCGCTACTACTAGGTGTTTTTTGGATTTATTGAGTTGTCGCAAATTTTAAGTTTACATTTTACTTTTAATTTTGGGTTTACATTTTTTAACAATTTTTACTAGCAGGTATAAATATAGAAAAGATGAGGCTAGTAAAAAAACAGCCACCGAAATTCGAGGCCCTGGCCGCAGGTGACGGAGCAGTCGGCCCACTGGCTCCAGACCTCCCAGGCCGGGCAGGCTCCTGAGTTGCAGTCCACCGTCTCCTGGGAATCCCCTGGACAGCGTCCATTCGGACACTCGCGTCGCCGACTCCGAGTCCCCCCGCCGCAGCTCCGGCTGCACTCCCCGTAGGCGCCCCAAGAGCCCCACACCTGGACCGCCAATTTTCGCATATTAGCAAAGTGCCAAGTAATTACTATTTTCGCCCGAAAACACCATTTCAACACCTTCTTTCCCAAAGACCGTAAAATAAGAAAGAATCCAATCGAAATTATCATTAACGAATTGAAATGACCAACAATATCTTTTAAATTGACCAGAAATAGCTTGATCTATTTAAAAGATGTCATTGGTCATTTCGATTCATTCAATGACAGAAAATGGCTCACTCCCAGAATCCCCCCCCCCAACGGGGTTGCCCCCCCCCCAAGCGTTTGCCCCCCCCCCACCACTGACGTGTCCCCCCCCCTCGTACAAATCCCCCCCCCCCCCCCCCATCGACGAGCCCCCCCCCCCCTAGCATTTTTTCTACTTATCTTGAATACAGCTTGGATACTGATTCTGTTTCCCCTCTTAGGCTTAGTCAAAACCCGTGTATACTGTGGCAGTACCAAGTATAGTTGCTTAGAGACCCGCAAACATAGGTGATAAGCTCAAAAAGTACTTGTTTTCTTTTCGAATTGTCCCCCCCCCCCAAACGAAAATTTTTCCAATTGTCCCCCCCCCCCCCCCAAACGAAAATTTTTCCAATTGTCCCCCCCCCCCCCAAACGAAAATTTTTCCAATTGTCCCCCCCTCAAACGAAAATTTGTCCAACTATCCCCCCCCCCCAAATGCCGATTTGCCGATTTGAGCACTGATTGAGCACCTTGCACATGCTTAGGAGCATCTTAGATTTGGGGGGGGGGGGTTCGACCATGGGGGAGGGGCAGATGCGTTGGGGGGCCGGCAGATGCGTTGGGGGGGGGGGGGACCCCCCCCCCCCCCCCCCCCTTGGGGGGGGGGGGGCAAACGCCATGGGGGGGGGGGGGGGGATTGTGGGAGTCAGCCCAGAAAATAGAGGCCCTAGAAAAGGTGAAGCCCGCACAGCGCAGGGATCGGTGTTGCAGGAGCGAGCCTCCTCCCTGGCCCCGTCCGGACAACGGCCCTCCACGCACTCCCGGCTCCGCAGCTGAATCCCGCTCCCGCAGGACACCGAGCAGGCCCCGTAGGCCGTCCAGGGCAGGAAGGCTGGGCAGACCAGCCCTTCGCAGGCTTCCTCCTCTCTTCCATCCGCCTCTGGCCCACAGCCGCCCCCGAAGCAGTCGCGCAGACGCAGCCGCGTCCCCTGGCCGCAGTCCGACGAGCACTCTGACCATCTGAAACTGGGCATTTACATTTGTTCCTGATTGTCAAGCAATTGTATTCTTGCGTCACCCTTGTGACACCATGCTTTTAGAAAAATTGAAATTTTCATCGGGCAACACTGAACAAGCTTTTAAAATGATACCGGGTGGGGAAGGAAATCTTCAGTCGTTTTGAATAAAGAGTATGGAATGAAGAGTTCCTTCCCCTCCTGGTGCAAGCAAGTGACCTTCGCCAAGAGCTCCAGCTGGGGCAGGTGAGCTGGGCGCATTGAATCGTCTGTCGCCTCTCGCCCGGGCAGCCTGCCTCCAGTAGCTCGCTGCCCGCAAAGCAGCTCCTGTTCAGTTTTTTCTTTTCTTTCAAAATAAAAAATCAAATCCAGGCTCCTTCGAACCTAATCGAGGAATGGAAAAAAGAGAGACCTGCTCCTGCTCCGTTCCCCGCCACCGCAGCTTACGCTGCAGACATCCCACGGCCCCCAGCCGCCCCAGTCTGGGCACGGGCCTGCGGAGCAGACCGACGTTTCTTCCGTTCGACTGCAATGAACCCTCCAATTTGACTACTGTTGTGTAGGCGATAACTACTGACCTATTGCACTGGCCCCCAGTGCAAGCGCGCACACGACGCCGGAAGCCCAGACCGCAGGTTACGCTGCAAGTGTTTTATAGGGCAAGGATAGGCAGCAGTTGAATCGATATGGTCTTTTAGGAAAGTAATAAAAAAAATTAAATTTTTATATGGCCTTTTAAGAGGGTAAAACAATTATGAAATATTTCAAAACAATGTCCAAAAAGAGCAAATGAAGCACCTGCAGTCTGCCCAGGCCTCCCACTCCGAAAGACTAGGACAGGCGCCGCTCTGACAGGCCTCGAACTGGCGCCCCTCGCCTTCACAGCTCCCGCCCACGCAGTCCCTGGGGCAGAGAGGGCATTGAGGGAGTGGGAAAGGAAAATGATTTGTGGGCACCTCAGACGCGACCTCCGTCCAGGGCCGCAGGAGGCCGAGCAGAGGGTCCAGCCTGCCCAGGCCAGCCACCCGCCGCACTCACCAGCCCCGCAGGCCTCCGTCTCGTCCGACTCCCCAGGACAGGCCTGGCCTTGGCAGAACCGCGACCGCGTCCTGCCAACCACTTCCACTCTCCATTTGCTTCACCCAAGCAACGAGTAGCAGAGCATTGGGGCAGTCCTTTGGGACAGCTCAAGGACTGGGAGAATGGTGGAGTAACCGAAGTCCATTGAAGCCGCAGGTGGCGGAGCAGAGGCCCCAGGCCGTCCAGCTGGTCCAGCCGAAGTCGCAGGCGGGCCCGGTGCAGGCTGCCACTTCTGCCGATCGCCCCGGACAGGCCCCGCCTCGAGGACAGGCCCGCTCTCTCCGTCGCAGCCCCTGTCCGCAGCTGACTGAACACCCGCCCCACAACGACCACGCCTCCCACTCCGGACATCGGACCAACGCTTCGCAGCCACGCTCTTCCACCTGCACGCTTGCTTGTTGCCTAGCCAGTTCATGCTATTCGGGCTATAGGTCATTGGCGGTGGCTCTTATCAAACATCATTTTAATGCATAATAAGTTTGATATTGTTAGTTTCTGCCCAGTGGCAGTGTCTGGCTCCAGATTGAATTGTTTCTACACAAACAGCCTTTCCTAGGAGGCCATTTGATGAATTCCATAAGGCTGCCCAACCGTGTTGCCTTCGCAGGCAGCAAGATCGCGGCCGCTGCATCTGCGTCGCCGGAACTGCAAGCCGCCTTCGCCACAGCTCACCGAGCAGGAGCTCTGCCAATCATCCTCCTTCCTCCTCCCTCCCCATCCTCCAGAGCCATTCTCACCCAAGCCTCCCACTGAGACAGTCTGGCACAGGGCTCCCGGGCACAGGCCTCCTCCTCCCTATCCCCTCTCCCGCAGACCGCCGTGGCCAGCTTCTGCTTGAAGCCCGTCCCTCCCCTACAGTCCCGCGTTCGGAAGCGCCGCCCCCCGCCGCAGCTGGCACTGCAGACACTCCAGGCGGACCAGAAGCTGAAGGCAGGGCACGGCTCCTCCAGACACGGCCGACTGAGCTCCCCTGTGCTGGCGCACTCTCGCCCGCCGCCTTCAAGGTAGTGGACCCAGGGTTGGAGGGGGGCGGAGGAAGAGGATGGACAGCACCAGGACAGACGACCTTCCGACGCTGAAAGCCGCGACCGCAGGTGGCACTGCAGGGGCCCCACTCCAGCAACTGTTTGAGGGCTGGACAAGGGCGGTCTGAGCAGGTCTCGCTCTGCCGCGAGTCCCCCACGCAGGCGAAGCCGTTGCGGCAGAGGCGGAAGCGAGTCTGGGAAATGAGTGGAAAGGTTTGGAGAGGAGGAGAATATAACTGGTACCATCGGCAAGCCGAAAGTAAGGCTCTTTTCTCCCTAAAATCGACTGCCTCGAGTGTAAAGCCAAAGAAATTGCCATACTACTAATGGAATCTGCTTGTGGGACATTTGCATTTTGTTTTCGCGCGCAGTTCCTAGGCTCTTTTCATGCGCGCTCAAACAAAATGCAGGTGACACAGCAGATTCCATTAGTAGTATGGCAATTTCTTTGGCTTTACACTCGAGGCAGTCGATTTTAGGGAGAAAAGAGCCTTACTTTCGGCTTGCCGATGGTACCAGTTATTTCCTCAACTTTTAACATACAATAGTAAACAAATTCATTTGGTAGGATTTGAACCAATACCAATTACCAACAAATTATGTATTTAGTTATTAAAATTTTATTAGATCAATAAATATATACGTAAAAAGTTATTAATAAATAAATGAATTAATTTTAAAAGTTATGATAAATGATAAATGCTATGCAAAATTATTGGCAAACAAAAAATAATTGAGAAATTCCCTTGGTTTTACATTCAGGCCAATCGATTTTGGGACAAAAGAGCTTTCTCTTTGGCAAGTACAAAAATAAAATTGAACGCATGAGAAGGAATCGAACTTGCCAGTTACATTTAGCTGTCCAATCGCTTACACCACTACACCACTGGAGCATATGACTCTACGTAGTTTAACTGAAGTATTATCATCAAGTAACGGGTTGAAGGGGGGGCGAAGGAATCAAATGAATACCTACTCTCGTTCATTAGCAGATGCGAAGCAGCAGCAGGGCAGCAGCAGGGCAGCAGGGCAGCAGCAGCAGGGCAGCAGCAGGGAAGGAGTTCGGACGGCACTTTGTTTTGCATTTTTCTACCCCAAATTGTAAACTTTTTGGCGGTTTCTTGCGAGTGTACACTAATTCGAGGATGCTCTTTCCAATGCAAAAAGAATCAGAGCGATTGGATTCTTTTGTGAGGAGCAGGAGCCTTATCAATTTCAAGATCTAGCATTAACCCTCAAAACATACACTTGGGTCGAAAAGAGGGCCTGGGCGCTGACGGTCGCTTTGCTCCCTCGCGCCAGGCCAATAGTGGGGCAGCATAGTCTTACAAATGTTTGGTATTTGATTGCGGAAGAGGAGCATTTGACAGTTGCAATTTGGTTTTAGCTTTTGTGAGCTAAGGTTCTCCGTCGTTTACAAGTGGCCTATGGTGCTGGGAAAGTAATGGGTAAGAAATGGGAGGTACCCTAGTGCCGCCGTTGCAGGACGCAGTGCAAGGGCCCCACTCCAGCCAGGCGCCAAACTCGGGGCACTGGGAAACTGTACAGGACTCCTCCTCCGCTGCCCCGGACGGCGGGCACTGCATGGGGGCCAGCTTTTGAATGATTAATTGAACTGTATATTGTGGAATGAACGGCTGTCCGGTCGGTGACGGGGAATCCAGCACGAAGGCAAGGACGTAGACGCCGTCGAATGCCGGTCTGAGTTGCGTCGCCCCGACCGAAGCAGCTTTTGGAACAAGGCGACCTTGAAACAGGCTTGGCCTAGGACAAAAACCAGAGCACAAAAGCGAAAGCGAAATGATCAAATATGCACTTTTGGCAATAAAATGGTCGCTTTTATTGCAGCAATCGGCTGTTTGATATATTATTCCTGTTTCATAGTTCAATTTGCATTGCTTTCAAGTTTGATTTTCGAAATTCGAATTTTCGAGCCATACAAGGCTGATTGTGGATAAAATTTCCCGGGACTTTGCACAATGCAAATCGATTTCCATAAATGGGTTTCCCAAAATTTCGGCCTTTCCCCTCTCCCGCCATATCTGGACCAGTGATGGTGCAAAAGATCCCCCAGCTCACCAGAAGCCCCAGGCAGACCAGGCCGCGCAGGCGCCTTCCCTGCACTCTTCGCTCTCCGACAGCTCCTGCTGCTGACAGGAGCCCTGCTCGCAGAGGCGCAGCCTCCTTCGAACCCCGTCCCCGCAGCTTCGACTGCACGGCCCCCACTCCGCCCAGGTGCAAAAGATCCCCCAGCTCACCAGAAGCCCCAGGCAGACCAGGCCGCGCAGGCGCCTTCCCTGCACTCTTCGCTCTCCGACAGCTCCTGCTGCTGACAGGAGCCCTGCTCGCAGAGGCGCAGCCTCCTTCGAACCCCGTCCCCGCAGCTTCGACTGCACGGCCCCCACTCCGCCCAGGTGCAAAAGATCCCCCAGCTCACCAGAAGCCCCAGGCAGACCAGGCCGCGCAGGCGCCTTCCCTGCACTCCTCGCTCTCCGACAGCTCCTGCGGCTGGCAGGAGCCCTGCTCGCAGAGACGCAGCCTCCTTCGAACCCCGTCCCCGCAGCTTCGACTGCACGGCCCCCACTCCGCCCAGGTGCAAAAGATCCCCCAGCTCACCAGAAGCCCCAGGCAGACCAGGCCGCGCAGGCGCCTTCCCTGCACTCCTCGCTCTCCGACAGCTCCTGCGGCTGGCAGGAGCCCTGCTCGCAGAGACGCAGCCTCCTTCGAACCCCGTCCCCGCAGCTTCGACTGCACGGCCCCCACTCCGCCCAGGTGCAAAAGATCCCCCAGCTCACCAGAAGCCCCAGGCAGACCAGGCCGCGCAGGCGCCTTCCCTGCACTCCTCGCTCTCCGACAGCTCCTGCGGCTGGCAGGAGCCCTGCTCGCAGAGACGCAGCCTCCTTCGAACCCCGTCCCCGCAGCTTCGACTACACGGCCCCCACTCCGCCCAGGTGCAAAAGATCCCCCAGCTCACCAGAAGCCCCAGGCAGACCAGGCCGCGCAGGCGCCTTCCCTGCACTCCTCGCTCTCCGACAGCTCCTGCGGCTGGCAGGAGCCCTGCTCGCAGAGACGCAGCCTCCTTCGAACCCCGTCCCCGCAGCTTCGACTGCACGGCCCCCACTCCGCCCAGGTGCAAAAGATCCCCCAGCTCACCAGAAGCCCCAGGCAGACCAGGCCGCGCAGGCGCCTTCCCTGCACTCCTCGCTCTCCGACAGCTCCTGCGGCTGGCAGGAGCCCTGCTCGCAGAGACGCAGCCTCCTTCGAACCCCGTCCCCGCAGCTTCGACTGCACGGCCCCCACTCCGCCCAGGTGCAAAAGATCCCCCAGCTCACCAGAAGCCCCAGGCAGACCAGGCCGCGCAGGCGCCTTCCCTGCACTCCTCGCTCTCCGACAGCTCCTGCGGCTGGCAGGAGCCCTGCTCGCAGAGACGCAGCCTCCTTTGAACCCCGTCCCCGCAGCTTCGACTGCACGGCCCCCACTCCGCCCAGGTGCAAAAGATCCCCCAGCTCACCAGAAGCCCCAGGCAGACCAGGCCGTGCAGGCGCCTTCCCTGCACTCCTCGCTCTCCGACAGCTCCTGCGGCTGGCAGGAGCCCTGCTCGCAGAGACGCAGCCTCCTTCGAACCCCGTCCCCGCAGCTTCGACTGCACGGCCCCCACTCCGCCCAGGTGCAAAAGATCCCCCAGCTCACCAGAAGCCCCAGGCAGACCAGGCCGCGCAGGCGCCTTCCCTGCACTCCTCGCTCTCCGACAGCTCCTGCGGCTGGCAGGAGCCCTGCTCGCAGAGACGCAGCCTCCTTCGAACCCCGTCCCCGCAGCTTCGACTGCACGGCCCCCACTCCGCCCAGGTGCAAAAGATCCCCCAGCTCACCAGAAGCCCCAGGCAGACCAGGCCGCGCAGGCGCCTTCCCTGCACTCCTCGCTCTCCGACAGCTCCTGCGGCTGGCAGGAGCCCTGCTCGCAGAGACGCAGCCTCCTTCGAACCCCGTCCCCGCAGCTTCGACTGCACGGCCCCCACTCCGCCCAGGTGCAAAAGATCCCCCAGCTCACCAGAAGCCCCAGGCAGACCAGGCCGCGCAGGCGCCTTCCCTGCACTCCTCGCTCTCCGACAGCTCCTGCGGCTGGCAGGAGCCCTGCTCGCAGAGACGCAGCCTCCTTCGAACCCCGTCCCCGCAGCTTCGACTGCACGGCCCCCACTCCGCCCAGGTGCAAAAGATCCCCCAGCTCACCAGAAGCCCCAGGCAGACCAGGCCGCGCAGGCGCCTTCCCTGCACTCCTCGCTCTCCGACAGCTCCTGCGGCTGGCAGGAGCCCTGCTCGCAGAGACGCAGCCTCCTTCGAACCCCGTCCCCGCAGCTTCGACTGCACGGCCCCCACTCCGCCCAGGTGCAAAAGATCCCCCAGCTCACCAGAAGCCCCAGGCAGACCAGGCCGCGCAGGCGCCTTCCCTGCACTCCTCGCTCTCCGACAGCTCCTGCGGCTGGCAGGAGCCCTGCTCGCAGAGACGCAGCCTCCTTCGAACCCCGTCCCCGCAGCTTCGACTGCACGGCCCCCACTCCGCCCAGGTGCAAAAGATCCCCCAGCTCACCAGAAGCCCCAGGCAGACCAGGCCGCGCAGGCGCCTTCCCTGCACTCCTCGCTCTCCGACAGCTCCTGCGGCTGGCAGGAGCCCTGCTCGCAGAGACGCAGCCTCCTTCGAACCCCGTCCCCGCAGCTTCGACTGCACGGCCCCCACTCCGCCCAGGTGCAAAAGATCCCCCAGCTCACCAGAAGCCCCAGGCAGACCAGGCCGCGCAGGCGCCTTCCCTGCACTCCTCGCTCTCCGACAGCTCCTGCGGCTGGCAGGAGCCCTGCTCGCAGAGACGCAGCCTCCTTCGAACCCCGTCCCCGCAGCTTCGACTGCACGGCCCCCACTCCGCCCAGGTGCAAAAGATCCCCCAGCTCACCAGAAGCCCCAGGCAGACCAGGCCGCGCAGGCGCCTTCCCTGCACTCCTCGCTCTCCGACAGCTCCTGCGGCTGGCAGGAGCCCTGCTCGCAGAGACGCAGCCTCCTTCGAACCCCGTCCCCGCAGCTTCGACTGCACGGCCCCCACTCCGCCCAGGTGCAAAAGATCCCCCAGCTCACCAGAAGCCCCAGGCAGACCAGGCCGCGCAGGCGCCTTCCCTGCACTCCTCGCTCTCCGACAGCTCCTGCGGCTGGCAGGAGCCCTGCTCGCAGAGACGCAGCCTCCTTCGAACCCCGTCCCCGCAGCTTTGACTGCACGGCCCCCACTCCGCCCAGGTGCAAAAGATCCCCCAGCTCACCAGAAGCCCCAGGCAGACCAGGCCGCGCAGGCGCCTTCCCTGCACTCCTCGCTCTCCGACAGCTCCTGCGGCTGGCAGGAGCCCTGCTCGCAGAGACGCAGCCTCCTTCGAACCCCGTCCCCGCAGCTTCGACTGCACGGCCCCCACTCCGCCCAGGTGCAAAAGATCCCCCAGCTCACCAGAAGCCCCAGGCAGACCAGGCCGCGCAGGCGCCTTCCCTGCACTCCTCGCTCTCCGACAGCTCCTGCGGCTGTAGGAGCCCTGCTCGCAGAGACGCAGCCTCCTTCGAACCCCGTCCCCGCAGCTTCGACTGCACGGCCCCCACTCCGCCCAGGTGCAAAAGATCCCCCAGCTCACCAGAAGCCCCAGGCAGACCAGGCCGCGCAGGCGCCTTCCCTGCACTCCTCGCTCTCCGACAGCTCCTGCGGCTGGCAGGAGCCCTGCTCGCAGAGACGCAGCCTCCTTCGAACCCCGTCCCCGCAGCTTCGACTGCACGGCCCCCACTCCGCCCAGGTGCAAAAGATCCCCCAGCTCACCAGAAGCCCCAGGCAGACCAGGCCGCGCAGGCGCCTTCCCTGCACTCCTCGCTCTCCGACAGCTCCTGCGGCTGGCAGGAGCCCTGCTCGCAGAGACGCAGCCTCCTTCGAACCCCGTCCCCGCAGCTTCGACTGCACGGCCCCCACTCCGCCCAGGTGCAAAAGATCCCCCAGCTCACCAGAAGCCCCAGGCAGACCAGGCCGCGCAGGCGCCTCCCTGCACTCCTCGCTCTCCGACAGCGCCTGCGGCTGGCAGGAGCCCTGCTCGCAGAGACGCAGCCTCCTTCGAACCCCGTCCCCGCAGCTTCGACTGCACGGCCCCCACTCCGCCCAGGTGCAAAAGATCCCCCAGCTCACCAGAAGCCCCAGGCAGACCAGGCCGCGCAGGCGCCTTCCCCCCCCCCCCCCCCCCCCCCCCCCCCCTGCACTCCTCGCTCTCCGACAGCTCCTGCGGCTGGCAGGAGCCCTGCTCGCAGAGACGCAGCCTCCTTCGAACCCCGTCCCCGCAGCTTCGACTGCACGGCCCCCACTCCGCCCAGCTGCAAAAGATCCCCCAGCTCACAAGCAGCCCCAGGCAGACCAGGCCGCGCAGGCGCCTTCCCTGCACTCCTCGCTCTCCGACAGCTCCTGCGGCTGGCAGGAGCCCTGCTCGCAGAGACGCAGCCTCCTTCGAACCCCGTCCCCGCAGCTTCGACTGCACGGCCCCCACTCCGCCCAGCTGCAGAAAGATCCCCCCCAGCTCACCAGAAGCCCCAGGCAGACCAGGCCGCGCAGGCGCCTTCCCTGCACTCCTCGCTCTCCGACAGCTCCTGCGGCTGGCAGGAGCCCTGCTCGCAGAGACGCAGCCTCCTTCGAACCCCGTCCCCGCAGCTTCGACTGCACGGCCCCCACTCCGCCCAGCTGCCCAGCACCGCCTCCTGGCATGGCTTCTGGCACCCAACCTCCCTGCATTTTCTCTTCATTTATATTCTCAATTCAATCAGAAATATTTGGAAGATCCGAAAAAATTTCTGAAAATATTGAACATGCGCAAATATAGTCCTGCCGAATGTAAAGCAATTGGCCTGGCGCGAGGGAGCAAAGCGACCGTCAGCGCCCAGGCCCTCTTTTCGACCCAGGTGTATGTTTTGAGGGTTAATGCTAGATCTTGAAATTGATAAGGTTCCTGCTCCTCACAGAAGAATCCAATCGCTCTGATTCTTTTTGCATTGGAAAGGGCATCCTCGAATTAGCCTACACTCGCGAGAAACTGCCGAAAAGTTCACAATTTTGTATAGAAAAATGAAAAACAAAGTGCCGTCCGAACTCCTGCTGCCCTGCTGCCCTGCTGCCCTGCTGCCCTGCTGCCCTGCTGCTGCTGCTTCGCATCTGCTAATGAACGAGAGTAGGTATTCAATTTATCCCCCCACCCCCTCTCCGGTCCTTGGGCTTCAGGTATTCATTTATAAAGTCATAGCCCTTCAAGTGACCAGTCCAGCATAGGCACCAGTGGTGTAGTGGTGTAAGCGGGCCGGTGGCTGGTTGAATCTGGCAGGTTCGAATCCTTCTCGTGAATAAAGTTTTTTTTGTATATTTGAAATTGAGGAAATAGCTGGTACCATCGGCAAGCCAAAAGTAAAGATCTTTTCTCCTGAAAATCGATTCCCTCGAGTGTAAAGGAAAGAATATATCAAATTTAATTTTTTTTGCACGATTTTTAACTTTTAAAAATCATTTTTTAGCTAAATCGTGTCTTATTCGTTTAAGCAAAAAAATAAAAACAACAATTAGAAGAAAAAAAAATTGATACAAGTCTTTTTTATGTTTAAAGTTGAGGAAATAAATGGTACCATCGGCAAGCCGAAAGTAAGCTCTTTTCTCCCAAAAAAACAAATGCCCCGAGTGTAAAGTCAAGGAAATTTCCCTACTACGAGTGGAATCTGCTGTGTCACCTGTATTTTGTTTGAGCGCGCCTGAAAAGAGCTCTTGAACTGCGCGCGAAAACAAAATGCAGATGCCCCACAAGCAGATTCCACTCGTAGTAGGGAAATTTCCTTGACTTTACACTCGGGGCATTTGTTTTTTTGGGAGAAAAGAGCTTACTTTCGGCTTGCCGATGGTACCATTTATTCTATTACTAATCCCAGGGGACAGGACAGGGGATTGCTATTCGATAACGTTGATGTCTCCTGTCCTGTCCTATCCCCTGGGATTTGTAATATTAGAATCGCTCTCAAGAGTCCGCAAAAGAAGACACAGCACCGAGTAGCCTGGCCGGGGCAGGCGCCAGCCAGCGGACAGGCCCTCCTCTGCAGTTGACGTCCGTTGGCTCCGCAAGGCTCGCACTCCCCAGCCGACCGCCACTCCGTCCTGAGCAAAAGCAGCTGTGTGGCCTGCTCCCCTGAGGAGGGAGGGAGCAACCAGACAGGGCCGGCAACCGGCGGCGGAGGGCAATCGGAGCCAGTGCAGGAGCGAACGTCACGCCCGCTGCCCGCACACGCGTTTAGGATAGGACACGTCCGGACCCTGGGGGCAGAGTAGGATTTTATTCATTTCATTCTTCATTTTCAAACTGCCATCATAGGATCATAGGATTATATGACCATTCCAAACATAAGCAAGGGCTTCAAATGGATTCAAAACTCCTGTCATTTTATAGCAGCTTCACATCTCTATACTGATAATCAATGAAAATCTAAAAATGTGCAATATGAATAAAGAACGGTAAAAATAAGATGTGAATGAAAGCCACAAGCCTTGTGGACTGTCCCGGTCCGCAGGAGGCAGAGCAAGCGGTACTTCGCCAGTTCGTCCAGCTGGGGCATGGGCCGCTGGTGCACTCCAGCTGAAACGAGCCCAGTCGATCCTTGGTCTGAGAAGCCTAAGGCGATGCTATTATTACTGATCCCAGGGGACAGAAGAGAAGATCACAGAGTCCCCTCTCCCGTCCCCTGGGATCGGTACTAATAGCATCGCTCCGGATGAACTGAAGTCCTCACCTCCTGCTCAGCGTCGCCAGGACAGGCGCCGAGGATGGGACAGCGGCGACGGCGGACGGCTCGGCCGGGGCCGCAGGACGATGAGCAGGCTGTCTGGAGCCAGGGGCCCCAACTAGGGCAGGGGCCTTCGTCACACTGGCCTTCTTCTCTGGCGGACCCCGGGCAGGCACCGCGGATCGGGCACACTCGAGTCCTCCAGTGCCAAATCAGTTTCATTGAATGGATGACTCAAAATCGAATTTCTTTTTGCGCATCGACCGTCAATGCTGTTTGGTATTTTGTTGGTTGTGCTAAATGATCCGAAGCCAGCAATCGCTTAGTCCATTTCAAGACAGTAGCCTAAGAAGGTTGAAATCGAGTAGCTATTCAAACTATATTCCGTTGTGGATGAGTTGTGTCGACGTGAGCAACAAGTTGGAAGATGGCAATACCGAACGGTGAGTCCAGGACCGCAAGTGGTGGTGCAGGCAGCAGTTCGCCACTGGGTCCAGAAGACCTGGGGCGGGGGCGCGGCCGTGGGGACAATCACTCGCTGCTGGCTGCCAGTGCGAGTCTCCCGCCGAGTTTCCGTCCTCGTCTCCGTCCGCGACCCCGTCCTCGACTCCGTCCGCGACCCCGACGCCGGCCCGAAGCCGATCTCCCTAGTGAAGCTCACCCGCCGCCCTGCAGAAACGCACATTCATTGAGAGGCAGCAGCAGATCTTTCGGGGTAGAGTGGAAAGGGCAGGGGGTTAGGGCCGTGACCAGGTCAAAGGGGGCCAGGGTTGGGGGCTCATGCGGGTGTTTGTCAAAAGCCGAGACAATTGCAAGACTTCGTGAAGTTGGATTGTAGCTTTGGCTGTTTAGATCAAAATATCGAGACCTTTGATTAGATTGACAATTGAAGATATGCTAATAGAAATGCAATATTTGTGAGCTGATTTAAAATTGCCAGTATTTGACAAACCCCATCATTTGGTGTAAGGGAAAATGACAGGTGAATGCATTCACTCACCCTTCAGATAGACGATGAGAATAAAATACAAATAACTTTGCCAAAATGAGGTGTCCATGGATGATTACTTTCATCTATTAACCCCCCTCTCTTCACCATCCTATATATTTCCAGCCCAATTCCAACATCAAAATAGCAATTTCAAATTAACGCAAAAAAATTTTTCACATCATCTTAACTGGACCTCTCACTTTGCTAAGCCAGCAAAATAGAAAAAGAGGCCTGTCGATGATGGACTGTCGGCCGGTCCGGGGACTTGGCTGCTCCTGCTGCTGCTCTGGGCACGGGAGGAGGCGGGCTGGCTAGCGGGACGGAAGAAGTCGCTGGAGACAGGCTGACCACCATCGTCGTCCGCATAATCGTCGTAATCATCGTCCAGGGTCTCAAAGCCCCCCTCCGTCGCGGCCCGAGGCCGCAGGGAGCTGAAGGTGCAGGACTGCCGGTTGCAGCGGCCTCGATCCCGTCCCTCCCGCGAGGAGCCGCAGATGTCCGAGCTCCCGTCCGAACTGCCAATGCACTTCACTCAAGGCACTGTTGCAGATTACTTCTCACAAGCTTCACTCTATTTCAAAAATTGCCAAAGAATAGCAGTGGAGACAAAAAAGCGAACCATCTCCTGGCCCTGCTCCGTCGGCCGCCTCCGCAGCTAGCTGAACAACGACTCCATTCGCCTACAGGTTAGCGGACCCCTAGCGATTGAGAAAGAAATGAGGGGGGGAAAGCAGGCCAACTCCAGGTGCCCCAGAGCAGCGGGCAGTCCCGACCCGCAAAGCAGTCCTCCTCCTCGTTCACCGGACCATCGCAGTCCAGCGTGCCGCTAATCCGGAAGCTGCATTTGCAAATCTATTTTGTTTTAGAAGAAAAAATGAAACAGGCACACAAGAAAGGACATTTTTTCCTTCAGCTGTACAGCACCAAATGGGTCTGATTTCTCCACTTTTTCACGAACTGGCTCTAATGTTACGCACTCAAGGATGATCGGTTGCAGTACAGTTGACATATCTGATACGCTGACGCAGTATCGTAAGGCATTCAGCAACCCTATAGCATAACTACAGTTGCTGTGTCAACAATCAAATCCCCTTTCCCTCAATTTGAAATGAATTTCGCAAAAAGGCCAACCAAGTCCTCTGCCTTAGTCGACTGCCCCGGCCGCAGCTGGCACTGCAAGCACTCCAGGTCCCCCACTCCCCCAGCTCACTCCGACAGGAACGTAGTCGACACGCCCTCTGCTCTGTATCCTCCCCAGCTCCACAAGCCCCCCGCCGAGCACAGCTCCGTCGCCGCTCCCGAAAGCCGGGGCCGCAGGTGGCCGAACAGCCCCCGAACACCCCCCAGGCGCTCCAGGAGAGCTGGGCGGAGAAGGAACTTCGTCGGCTATTTGAGGAGGAAGCTCTCCGACGGCTGGCTGAAGAATCGGCCAGTCTGGAGGAGGAGGAGATGCGGCCTCCGGAGCTGCTCCTTCGGCTGTCACTGCGACGATCTGAAGGAAAGGCTGTCCATCGGTGGGGTAAGGGCATAAAGGCTGAGACAGAGGTTATTAAAGCAATGCGAGCATAGAATTCGCTCGCTGCGCATGGCCATGGCCATGTGGGCTCGAGTGCAGCGTGAACACGGAAAGCTTGCGGACATGAATCATTCACACGAGGAGAGAGATAGGGAAAATAGGGAAAGGCGAGGAGGCATAGGAGAGAGAAAGGGGAGGTCGAGAGAAAGGCTAATTTAGGCTTACGGTGGTAGGGGTAACGGGAACGGCTGGGGAAAAAGGCGCCAGGAGATACCCGTTCCATGCCGTCATCAAGTGGCTCTGCATATTCAATTTAAATCAAGAAACAGCATGATAGCATGATATCTATCAAATTTTCCTAAAAATTATAGGGCTCCGAAATAGGCTTCTCCTGCTAAGCGGAACTGTTGCAAATGAATTCATCAATCCCCTTTTCAAAACAAGGTATTCTCGGCGATTGCCAAGATGCGCGGCCTCACCTCAAGACACCACCTAGATGAAAATGCATGCCAAAATTCAACAGATTGCAGTGAATTATACATGTTTCGATTTTTGAAACATCAAGATTTTGGCTTCTTCTTAAATCAAGAAATACTAATTATTTCAAAAATTCATTTTGCCAGCTTTAAGATATTACTTTCACGGACGTACATATCAAAAATCAGCTAATTTCATTGAAAAACCATGGACTTAAGAATGTTCAAATTTTTGAAACATCAAGAATTTGGGTTTTTGACTATAAATCAATAAATAATAAATATTTCAAAATTTCGTCTGGCCAGCTTCAAGATATTACTTAGACGGACGTACCTGCCAAAATTTAACAAAATTCATTGAAAAACCAGTGATTTACGATTTTTCGTATTTTGAAACATCAAAAAATTGAGTTTTGGGTAAAAATCAAAAAATTTCGCAAAGCCCTAATAATGGTGCCAAGGCATCACCAAGGCGAACTCTCATGCAAAATTTCAGCCACTTTCATGGAAAAACCAGTGATTTACGATTTTTAGTGTTTTGAAACATCAAAAAATTGAGTTTTGGGCGAAAATCGAAAAATTACGTCAAGCCCAAAAAAATGGCCTGGAGATACCACCCAGGCGGACATTCATGCAAAAAATCAGCCAATTTGGTTGAAAAACCGCGGAGGCCGGGACAGAGACAGACATATATATATATATATATGCGGACAGACGGACGCAAAAATGGGGTAACTGGTTAAGCTGGCCTTGGCCGCCCGCCGCTTCGGGCAGGGCGCCAGAGCTCCTCCGGCCTCCGGGCACGGGTGCTCGGCCCCTACGCTTCGCCTAGCATACTTCGTATGCTAGGCTACGCTCCGGGGCCTCCGCACCCATGCCCTCCGGCCTCCGGAGCTCTGACTGCCCTGCCCTCCGCGGCAGGGGGGCGGCGGCCGCGCCAAAATTGTAACAGCAGCACAGCAAAAATTTAGATATAAAATACTAAATCAGCGCAAACCAAAAGCTTTTTTAATGCAACACAATTTTTAATGCATTTCAGAAGTTCATGTGTTTCTTAGGTTCAAAGAACTGTCGATTCAGAAGGAATGAGCACTAAAGATCAGCTTGAGGCCAAGACCGGCTGAAGTGCAACTAAACCGGGTGGAGGAAGTGCAGCAGGCGGAGAGGCATAGCCGGGAGCTGTGTAGAAGGTGGCAAAGGCGGTGGTGACGGGTCCATGGTAGGGTACCAGATCCAGCTCCAGATCATAGTCAGTGTCAGGCTGAAGGCCATTGACGCGGAAGCCGTTGGTGCTCGGCCGTGGGATGCTGATCACCGCCAGAACCTCGCCTCGCTTCACGATGCGCAGCTGCACAAACATTTTTGCTACCTTTGATAATTATTGAAGTTTTTGAGAATTTTTGTAAAATACAAAGTTGACGTTAAAAAAGTGCACGGTGTACTTAAAAAATGATGTCGGGATTCAGGAAGAGAAGTGTGAATTTTCGTTCAAAACCCTTTTTTGTGTGGTGTGGCAGCTAAATTGTGAAAAACGTTGAAAGTATTGGCTTTTTTATGCAATCTGTGAATTTTCGGGGGCCAAGTCACCTGTTGAAGGATTGGATTAGCCCTTTTTCTATTTTGCCGATCATCCTATTATGCATTTGACCTTTTTGAATTTTTTTCATTATTTTTGCGAATCATAATTTTTGACATTTAAATTCCCTCTTTGATAATTCCGCAAACGATTTATGTTTCGCCCACATGCAGGTGTCACCTAATGAAGGTGCAGTATTGATGAGCAAATGTTTTTAGAGACGAGGGGTGGGTTGGGTCTGCTAAGAAACCGGTCTCTTTCGCCCAACACAGGTCAAACGCACTACGGGTGGGTGGAGGCAGACCCAACAAGTCCCCCTCTCTGCCTGCATTGCTTGCCCTCTGCTTAACCTTGAAACACTCGCCCTCTGCTCAACCTTTAAGTCCAAATATCTCTCAGACCATTCATCATACCTGATACTCCTGGAGCCCAGGTCGACGACGCTTGGCCAGCCTCCATCTAATGGCCAATGAAGTTTGCGTGGCCTGGACCAGCTCTATGCCCTCCTCCAGCAGTGACCAAGGATCTCCTCAAAGCAGAGCCCAATTTGCCGCCCGTCCTCCCAGTGCAAATAAAGATACCAGCATGCGTCGATGGGTTCGAGCTGAGCTGGGATAGGAGCTAGGAGAGGCCTTTCCCTGAAGAGAGCAGATAGAGAGGCATTTCTGGGCGAGCAGCCCAGATACATGGCACTGTCATACTAGGCATGGCATTCACACGTGCATTCAGGCGCAGGCAGGCAGGTTAGTGAGGAGGAGACTGTCACCGTCACCGAGAGAGGGTTCGGGAAGCAGTGGCCTAGGCTTACTGGACTGCTGCTGCCTAGAACGTCGACTATCGGGACAGTCCAGGCTGCAGAAGACCTCCTCGCTTTGCAGGCACGGCACGCGAACACTAGGCCCTCCAATCCAGCTTTCATGAATCCCTAAATTCATGAAGAACACCGCAATTTCGATTTCGATAAAGATGCCTGAGCAAGTTGCAGTTTTGAGGGTCGTCATAGAGGCTTTTGGGGACAAGATGACAAAATGCTGTCAGAGGCTATAGAGACGGCAGCCAGAGATTTTAAACTGAGTTCAATTGAAGTTTAATTTTGACAGAGCAGGACCAGAGGGCGTTCTGGCAGGGTCGCAGCGCCTAATACGGGAGCGGGTGCCGTCGGCACAGTCGATGGCCCCGAAGCGCGGCCGACAGCTCTCCCAGGACTCCCAGCTCTCCCACACCGGCTCCAGGCCCAGCGTCCCGCACAGCTCCGGGAACTCCAGCAGTATCGAGTCCCGCTCCCGACGTCGCTCCACCTCTACGTCGTCCTGCAAATTAATCCCTATCTTATGCTATGCCTTGAACTGGAGGAATGCGTAGGAAGGGAGGAAGGGAAGGAATGGAGGAAGGGAAGGAATGTGAGTGAACGATAGCGCTCTGAGCGAAGAAGGAGCAGGAGAGACGGCCGCTGCGAGGATCGCGCCTGAAAACGGTGGCTCGACATCGGCCACCGGATTCGATTCCGCAGCGGCGGAGGCAGGAAGTCTCGTCCACCAGGTTCAGGTCTCCATCTGTCACAACATTCCCTGCTTTTCATTGGCGTTGGAATATAATCTAAATTGAGCCAATGAGTATTCATTCAAGAAAAATGCTTGTAAATGGTTGGATTTGGCAAAATTTAGGGCAGGGGCAGCATGGCTTTCGTAATTTCTGGATCCAGAAACAAAGTCAAAAACAGGATTTCTGACCAACAGAGTCAATAATGAGGATACTCCTACAGAACCAGACGATGGGCGTGAAGAAAAGCACCGAGAGTTTGTTTGCACTAACTGAGATCTGGCAGTTGGGTGGCGCCTCGGAGAGTTCGTCCTGAGCGGCGTTCGGCGCAGATGTCCCTTCTCTGGCCCCAGACCAGGCCTACAGTTGGAACTAGCAGTATTCCAGGACAAGTTTGACGAACTAAGCTCAACCAATAAGAAGATGAAGGAATAAGGCGGCGGAAATGACAAGCATGGCTGGAATGTAGAGCGGAAAACAGCCAAGGTTAACGCACTGAATGTGCTCAACGATCGCTCACTGTGCTCGTTTGTCTGCACAACATTTTTTTAGAAATTTCGTGCTCTGAAATTTGCCGCTTTGACTGACATCGAAAAAAATGAAATAAATTCCCCAAAAGCTTTTGGAGAAATGATAAATTCTCCAAAAGCTTTTGGAGAAACGATAAATTCTCCAAAAGTGTTTGGAGAAATATGATGACTGAGCGACGGGAGAGAAACCAGCCGGAGAAGACTAAAAGCTTGGTGATAATCGTAACCGCAAGCGAGCAGCGTCAGTCATTCCTCAGTGGGGCAGCGACATAATCACACCTCGCCCTTGCCCACCCCGCCCTGAGCGCCAAGCAGACCCCTTAATCTCCAGGCGCTTTTTGCTAGCATCCCTCAGTCCGCGAGAGAAGGAAGGGATCAAGATTCCTGTCCCACCCGCCCACAAACCCGTTCCTGAACCACTCTATTCGCGGTTGCCAATCATCTGACAAATGTCATCCGCCCTCCATGCTGGCTTAGGGGAAGCTAAAGACATCCAAAATCATTCCCTGAGGAGCACTATTGAACAAAAAAACAATGTATTTGGAAGAAAATTTTAGAGAGAATATTACCTAACCCTTTCTTCAAGAAAGACAAAGTTTTACAGATCAAACTCGTACATTTTCAAGCAATAAGAGCAATAAGAAATAGGGGAACACAGGGAGCGCGGACATGCACTGGCCTAGATCGCCATCGCAGCGCTAACAGAGAATGCGCTTGATCATAGAACGATAGCTGCCTGCTTCCCCTGCCACAACCCATCCACCCATTTCCCTCATTGCATTTGCAACTGCTGCTAATGGCCTCCTCACCTTCGCGCCAATGCTCTAACCGAAACCAGAGCGCAACACCAGCGTCAAGGTCACAGAACCACTCCTCCAAAAGTAGCCATAGGCCTTAATACACCTCATAACCTCAGTCTACCAGTCCTGGGGGTCCAGCTGAAACCCAAGACGATGCTTATCCAGCGCGAAATCTGGCCACTAGGAAGCGGATAGAAATGTGATGTTCATGCAGGGAGTGAGCGGGGGTGTTGGAGGCGGGAGAGTGATGGCAATCGATGCGTGGGGGAGCTTTGGGAGGAGCAATGAGCGAGTGTTCGCCGACGACACTGCGCTGCGCCCAATTTGTAGCCTGCACACCGCCTACACACCAGGCCTCCACCTCGCTTCATCAACTCCCTCACCTTGGCCGCTAATGAGCGAAACGCGAACCTCTCACGCGCCCCAAATGCCCCATTTTGCCAGTGCGCCTTTCATCAGCGGCCCGGCTGATGATTATTGTTTTGGAGGCAAGTGTGGAGTTGCATGTTTTGAAGTACATAAATGAAGTCAGAGCAAATGTGCTTTTCGTATAGGGTTTGATGTATTACAGGAGTTTTGTTTTGGCGAGAAACAAGGTTATAAACATTCGCAAATACAGCCAAAAATTAACTGTAATTTAATATTCAGACTTTTTCAACTTTAATCGGAGTATAAAAGGAGACTTATTCATTTCTTGACCGGCGCTCGCAGCCATCGGTTTTCCCCCTTGGCACTGCAAAGGCCGGCAATGCATTTCACAGCCTCGTGATAGGTGCAGTGAACTTGAAAGATATCAAGCCACTGGCGGAGAGCTGACGGAATCGGCCACCGATCTCCTGTCGAGCTGGCGCCATCTCTGCCATACCTCCAATTCTGAATGCTCACCTTTTTCCTAACAACGCCCTCAGAGATTTTTTCTGAATTGAATAATTTCAAAAAATGCGTTAGCGAAATATTTTGATCCCTTTCTTAATTTTTTTTCCAAAACAAGAAAACTTTATACTTTTTTGGTAGAGTAAGCACCGTCAAAACTTAAAAATCGAAATTCAAAACATGCGTCCCTGCAACCCCTTTAAGCCATAAAATTTTAATTTTTTTTGTGATTAGAAATTTCTTCTGGCGGAAGAGTGCTGAATGGAACCTGTGTCAAGGACTTCGGCAAAGGTTCGGCTGCTGAGGATGTCGCCGAGACTTTCGCCCCCGATCCGACTGTCCAGCACTGAAAGTCAGTCTCCACTCCACCAGTCACCCTCAGTCCGCACACTTTCATATCAGCCCATGCCAACAGCGTGAACGATTGGTTCAAAAAAGGGACCAGTGGTGCCCATGTCCTCCTGCTCCTGCTTGAAGGCATCCGAGCGGGCCGCAGCTCCGGAGCCAATCAATCCGTTGCCTTCCGCTACCGAATCCTTGGGGCAAACCAGTTCTGCTCTTGCCCAGTCCCTATCCAGGATAACAACCATTCGATTGAAGCTGTTGCCATGAGTGTCGTTGAGGCTCTGCGTTTGGCTGCCGTTAGCAGAGCCAGTTTCGCCCAGTGACCAGCCCTCAGAGGTCAGCGCAATCACTCAAATCAATTTGCACTGCCCCTCTCAGAAGGCGGGAAAAAAGGGGAGACGGCGAGCAGTGAGGCTGTCCAGGCCTTCAATGCTGGCCGCGGAGTCCATGCCCAGTGTGGAGTTGCGCCCGAACTCTGTGTTCATCTGAACGCCAGAAATTGCTTTGGCTTGGTAGGTGAGAAAAGGAGGTGTAAGCAGGGGCAGAGGGATGAGGGGCGTCTATGTAAGAGAAGGCGTCGAAAAGGCTCTGTCGAAAAGGCTGCACTGGGCCAGGCTAATGAAAAGGTGGAGGAGGCAAAGTGATACCCTGCCCTCGGAGTTGCTGGCCAGGGAAGCAGCGCCCTGCGCATACTCCATCTCCAGGTTGCTGGCGCTCTCCGCATCCACGTTCCCCGCCGAGTCCACGCCGAACATCAAGCCCAGAACTGTGCTTCCCACCTCTTCTCATCAGAAAGCAGATCTAGAATTTGTGAGCAGAACTCTTCTGCTCGCTGTCATTGCTGGCGCGGAGGCTGAGGAAGTTCTCGTGGGCGTGCTCAGGGCCGGCGCTGAGGATGCTCCCGAAGGCCTCCGCGCCCGCCTCCCCTGTCAACAGCCAAACCTCTGCCCAGCTAAACCCAAGCACTCTGGCAACCCTGCTCGTTGCGAGCCCCCTGGTCGAGGGCCAGGCTGGAGAATCCATCGCTCCCGTTGGCGACCATCGTTTGGAAGCCCGTGATGTCTGCAGACCTGCCCTTCGTTAGGCCGCCATGCTCAACGCAAAATTGCCCTCACTGGCTCCGGGCTGATCCTCGGGCACCTCCAGCTGCAGCGAGGAGTCCAGCAGGCCGCTGCAATAGGTGATTAGAGGCTTTTCTGCCAGGGCAGCAAGAGGGATATCCAAAAATCACTAATCCCAGGGGATAGGACTGGGGATCGTTGTCCTAAAACATCCTAGTACCCTGTCCTGCCCCCTGGGATTAGTAAAATTAGAATTCTAATATTATTCTAATACTACTGATCCCAGGGAACAGGAGAAGTGATCGCTTCTCCTACAACTTTATCGTCGCCTGTCCTGTCCCCTGGGATCAGCAATATTAGCATGGTCCCTAGGCGAACTTGAATTGGGCATCGTCGCCGCTGTGGAGCTCAGCCAGGTGGCTGGTGCTGAGGGCGACATGGCCGAGTGCAGAGCGCTGGGTGGCCAGGAGCTCCTGGCGGCTGCGGCCTCCGACCCCCACTCTGCTCCCGTTCAGGACGCCGCGGTGCTGGAGGCGGCCGACTGAAGGACTTGTTGCTGTCCTGCGGGGCTATGGATGGAGGAGGGGGGAGTGGGGTACAATTGCCGTCTTCGGTGAGCTCGTTGTAGCCCTCGAGGAGCATCTCGGCGGCATCCTCGTTCACGCCTTCCACGCGCAGGCTGTTCTCCCCCAGGTCCTCGCCCTGCACTGGCTGCAGGCTGAATGCTCTCAGAGTCCAGGGATGTACGAGTCTAATGGTGCATCTGTTGCAGGTCGGAAATTCGCGAACTAACAAAGTATGCTTTGAACGAATTGGAACACGTTTTCCCAGTGACAGCCATTTACATTTTATTTTTATTGTTTATTTAATTTTTTTAGTTTTATTTAGCCAGATTTTCCCAGTGGGAGTGAGGAATGTGAGAAATTGAAGGATGGGAATTTGAGGACCTTCTCTTGGTCCGTCTCCACGGCAGCCTGAGCCTCCAGGAGGCCGCGGTTGGGGCTGCCGGCCAGCGTGCCGCCCAGCGCCAGGCCGCCCTCCGTCCGCGACGCCAGGTCTTCAGTCCACCAACATTTCCTTCTCCACTCCCCTCCCGCTCCTTTCTCACATCGCTCTCGCAGTCCTGCCAGCCGAAGCTGTGCATCCGCCTGCAGCCGTCCTCCGCGGGAGCCGATTGCACTGCCCTCGCTCCTGTCAATGCAAAGCCTCTCATATTACCAACTTCTTGCTGGCCTGTGAGTGTAGGCTGAGTAAATTGCCAAGTATGTGTTCAACCAACCTCGCGTTCCCGATCTGAGCCAGCTGCTCCGGGCGACTGAAATCATGTCGCAGGCGGGCCTCCCCGAGCAGCGACACAGAGCCCTGGCCCACAGCCTCTCCAATCGCCTGCCCTTCCGCCTCGCTTCTTCCTCAAAGGCCCCCTTCCCACTACGATGCTCCATCAAATCCGATAGCCTAATATACTCTCATCAGCCTCCCCCTGGCGGAATGAGGCCAGTTGGCTGCCCGCGAATGCGCTGGAGTTCCCATAGCCGGCGTCCAAATCCGCGTTGGCGGCAGCTGCAGATTCTCCGCTCCCTTTGCCGCCCTCCACCCCCCGGCTCTCCGTCTCCAGGCTGATCAGCGTATAGTTACCGTCGGCAGCGGCATCCGAGCGACCCGCGTTGGCTCAAGAGTGGGAGATTTGAGGAATCCAAAGGAATGGAGAAAAGGGGGGACTCTCCATGATGCCGTCCGGCTGGGCGACCTCGATCTGGCCGATGACGCGGCCTTCGGTTTTCTGGGTCCCCACGGAGGAGCCCTGGGCGGCCACCTCTGCTGGAATGGAGGGGAGGAGGAGGATTGGAGGTGAGATGGGGGAGGGGTGGAAAGGGGAACAGTAGGACTCCTTGTCGGGTTCGATGACCTGAACAGCGGAGCCCGCCAGCTCGTTGTCCCCGCCCATAACCACTGCTTGCACGAAGGCTGTGTCTGGAACTCGCTTTTAATTTCCGTCCTCTTGCCTTGATCCTTTTCCAAAATTGGCCCCCTAGCTTTCCCTTGAGCTGAAGGCTTCATCCCTTCTGCTTTTTGAAACCAGTGCAAACATTCATACCGATTATCAGGAAGGAATTATAGGAAAAAGCCTGCCTGGGTTGACGATGACCTCTCGCTTGCGGCGATTGTGCACAGAAGAAAAGCTGGTAACTCTGAGCGAGTCTGGAGTCGGATGACTCACCAGACGTCGACGGAATATTTCGGAGCCTTCAGTACCGCCTGAATACTGCTCCCTTAAAGCCCTCAAGCGAAGTGGCCACAAGAGAGACTCTGGCACCCTGAAACTCAGAAGTGCGCAAGCGCCAGGCCTGTCCATTGGAGAAGGAGCCGCTTTCGCTCTGCACCCTCAGTTCACCGTCCACAAAGCGATCACCAACCGGCACACGAACCTGCTGCACTTGCTCACCTTCCGGCATCTGCTCCTCTGTAATCGTGAAATTTCCACCATCATAGAAGGAAAGGCAACTGAAAGGCAGACCCATTGGGGAAGCAGTTCGTTGGCTGACCACCCGTAGTGCTAGCAGAGAGGCTCGATTGACGGTAGGCGGCTTTCTGTGCAGCAGGGCGCGCAGAGTTTGCAGGGCTGATGAGCCACCGCCGGGCATTCGAACATCGTCCAATTTAATTGACCAATTTTTGCGCGGCCGAAGGCCGCCTGCCCCGCGGAGGGCAGGGCGGCTCAGGACTCCGGAGGCCGGAGGGGCCGTGGGGTCTCGGAGGCCTAGAAACATAGCCTAGCATGCGAAGCATGCTAGGCGAAGCGTAGGGGCCATGGCGCCCATGCCCGGGGGCGAGGGAGGACTCTGGGCCCCTTCCCGAAGCGGCGGGCGCCCAGAGGCCAGCTCAAGCAGTTACCCCATTTTTGCGTCCGTCTGTCCGCATATATATATATATATATATATATATATATATATGTATATATATATATATATATATATATATATATATGTGTGTGTGTCGCAGTCCCGTACTCGGCGGTTTTTCAACGAAATTGACTGATTTTTTGCATGAAGGTCCGCCTAGGCGGTGCCTCGGGACCATTTTTGGTGCTTGGCGTAATTTTTTGAATTTCGCCCAAAACTCAATTTTTGATGTTTCAAAGCACGAAAATTCATAAATCACTGGTTTTTCAACGAAATTGGCTGTTTTTTTGCATGAAAGTCCGCCTGGGTGGTATCTCCACGCCATTATTTGGGCTTGACGTAATTTTTCGTTATTTGGCCAAAAATGAATTTTGTGATGTTTCAAAGTACGAAAATTCATAAATCACTGGTTTTTAAACGAAATTGGCTGATTTTTGGCATGAAAGTCCGCCTGGGTGGTATCTCCATGCCATTATTTGGGCTTGACGTAATTTTTGGATTTTTGCCCAAAACTCAATTTTTTGATGTTTCAAAGTACGAAAATTCATAAATCACTGGTTTTTCAACGAAATTGCCTGATTTTTTGCATGAAAGTGCGCCTAGGTGGTATCTCCAGGCCATTTTTTGGGCTTGACGTAATTTTTCGATTTTTGCCCAAAACTCAATTTTTTGATGTTTCAATGTACGACAAGGTATTATCGGCTATCGCCAAGATGCGCGGCCTTTGTTCCAGTACAAGTAATAACCACTAGCTACGTTACAAAACTTTTCAATTCGCATGGTTGATACGTACCTGCCAAAAATTAGCTGATTTCATTGAAAAACAATGGATTTATGCATGTTCAAATTTTTGAAACATCAAGATTTTGGGTTTTTGTCTATAAATCAAGATAAAATAAATATTTCAATAAATCCTTTTGCCAGCTTTAAGATATTACTTTGATGGATGTACCTGCCAAAAATCAGCTGATTTCATTGAAAAACAATGGATTTATGCATGTTCAAATTTTTTAAACATCAAGATTTTGGGTTTTTGTCTATAAATCAAGATATAATAATTATTTCGAAAATTCCTTTTGCCAGCTTCAAGATATTACTTTGACGGACGTACCTGCCAAAATTCAGCTAATTTCATTGAAAAACCAGTGATTTATGAATTTTCATATTTTGAAACATCAAAAAATTGAGTTTTGGGCAAAAATCGAAAAATTACGTCCATCGCAAAAAATGGCCTGGAGATACCACCCAGGCGGACCTTCATGCAAAAAATTAGCCAATTTCATTGAAAAACCGCGGAGTACGGGCCCGGGACAGACAATATATATATATATATATATATGCGGACAGATGGACACAAAAATGGGGTAACTGCTTAAGCTGGCCTTGGCCGCCCGCTGCTTCGGGCAGGGCGCCAGAGCTCCTCCGGCCTCCGGGCACGGGTGCTACGGCCCCTACGCTTCGCTTAGCATGCTTCGCATGCTAGGCTACGCTCCGGGGCCTCCGCACCCATGCCCTCCGGCCTCCGGAGCTCTGACTGCCCTGCCCTCCGCAGGCGGCCTTCGGCCGCGCAAAAATTCATAAATGACTGGTCATAAATCACAAGTAAAATTTGGAAGAAATGAATTTGCAATTGGTAATACTCGTTCGTGTAGCTTAAGTGTTTGGCTTGGAAATGAGGCCGCGCATCTTGGCGCCAGCCGAGAACACCTTGTTTAGGACCCTCATCTCCTCGAGCTCGGAAAAAATACGGATGGAGCGCTTCTTGCGTCTGGCCAGCTGACGAATCTCCTTGTCCATGAGGGACTCGATCTCGATGGTCACCGGGGAGAAGCCGGTTCCTTTCCCGTGCACAGAGGTCGTCACATGCCCGTTGCCCGATCTGTGGCTTCCTGACGCTCAGTTTTCAGCCCCTACAGCCTCCTTGCAAGCCAACCCGTCGTAGGTGTTTCTAGTGTCGGACTCTGCCAAGGCATCGTCAGCCACCACGTGGGCATTCCCAGCTGCTGTCTGAACTGGAAGGCATGGAGCAGAGGTAGGGGAGGAATAAAGGGAGTGGGAGAAAGGAGAGGGGACGCTTAAGGTTCTTGAAGATGTCAAGGATGCTGGTACGGGCGGAGCTCTGGGCACCCGCGCTGCCCTCGCCTTCCCCGAACGCCCGCGTACCTGAACCCACTCTTTTGCCCTCATTTCAAATCTACACTCAGATATCATTGTCTTTGCAAAAACATCATTAGAAATCTTTGCTCAAAAAAAGTTTCATCTTTGACAATGTGGAGCAATATGGGAGTAAAAGGTGAACCAGCATGTGCACTCTGATCGTGACGCTGCAGGAAGCTGTGCATACGGCCGCTCACCCGGGAGCCGCGACTGCCCCAGGCCGCCGCCCGCCCCGCCTGCTCCGTCGCTGCACCAATCTTAGCCTACCCAGACACAGACACCCCTAGGAGGGGAGGAGCAACCGGAGAACTCGTCCCTCCGACTGTCCAGGAGGCCGAGGTTGGCGCCGATCTCCAGGGCGCTCTGCTGGCCGTCCAGGGAGTCCGCGGAGCCGCGCACCTCCTGCCGCGCCGTACCCTCGCCTGCCAGTTTGCAGCAGCCTCATTGCTGAGATTGCTAAGGCTTGCAATCCATCAGCATCCATCGCTGCAGTCTGAGCAAAGGGAAATAACTTGGACGGCAGCGATGGCTGATGATTGGAAGTATGGCAGCCAGTTTCGATCAGTGTCCCCCTCTAGTGAGAAAAAGGACCGCTCATGGTATGGCCAACGTCGATGCCAAGACTGGAATTGCCCCGGCCAGCGCGGCCGCCAGAGCTGGCCAGCTCCGTACCTCCGGCCACCACTAGTCAACCAGCCTCCACTCAAATCCTCGGCCCCCGTTGAGCAAAAAAGCTAGCAACGCAAGTCCAAGCTATCATCACTGTCCCTCACCCCCAGTCTTGCCTCAGAGGCGAGGGCGCCTGCGGGTGCCTCCATCTCCGCTTCTACGCCCCCGATGCCCTGGCAATAGGAGCAGTTGAAGAAGGTGAGCTCAAAGTACTCCAGTCCTATGTCGCGAGGATGATGAAAATATGCGATAGGAGAAATAATGTTTTTAAACAAACATTTCCAATTGAATTGACAAAAATAAATAAAAATTACCATGCTCCCATCAGCGCTGGAGTTGGCCTCCAGCATGGCGCCCAAGTTCCCTCGGCCCGCGCTGCCAGCACTCGACCCGCTCGCAAACCCATTCACCACTCAATCATGGCAAAACTCAGCTAAATTATAAAGACCAGAGAACAAATAGGGGAGAACGATAGAATAGCACACAAAGTGGAGTTAATGGGAGGAGAAGGAAGTCTTCATCCGTTTTCGAAACAGGCCAGCCATTGTAGGTATCGGATGAAGACTTCCTTCCCAAAGTAAAAAAGCAAAACATTGAGCACAGTCGGGGTTGGAGGCATTTTGGCGACAGAGACGCAGAGCAGTGCTCAGTTCGCCTTCATGGCCACCTTCGTTGGCCTGCTCCAGAGTCGCAGCGGCTGCTCCGAGCATGGCTGTAGTTGTTGACAAGGTAGGAGGCTAGAGAAAGGTTGCGGCCCTATAGGGGAGAGTGGACCGTCAACAGTTTTGTTGTAGGCGACGTCGAGTAGCTGCTGGCCTTGGCTGGAGCCTTGGCCGATGGCGCCCAAACTCCGGGACTCCGTCTCCGCCACCGCCTCTGTATTGGCGACAGCCTTATTCCCGTTTTCAGTGGATTGTTTTTCTAAGCACGGCACTGAAGTAAAACTGTTGTCATAGCTTTAGTCTGTGCCCGAAATCTCTATACACCGAAACAGTTGGAAGCATTGATTAAGAACCAAACTAAGAGGCTGAAATAACCATTCGCTTCATCGGCGGCGCTGGCATAGCCAAATGATTCGGAATCGGAGCTGTCCAGGCCCACATGCTCCAGCTGCCCACCCGCCATCGCCGCCTACAAACACCCCCATCCGCTTCCCCTTCCTCAAAACTTCCCCCCAGAACCTTCTCCTGCTCTTGATTGGAGAGGACCAAGCTGTCGCCCTCGCCCACCAGCTCCCCTCCATCCAGCACCACCGAACCCAGCACCACTTCCGCTTCACCCTCTTTCACCCACCAACAGTCAATTACTCTAAACATGGACTACACAAAAACTGGCCAACTCGAAGTCTCCTCGCCAGCCTGCGTCCTCAAGCTGGTGTCAGCAGCCAGGCTGCCCAGAAGCTTGCCCTCAAAGGCCCCGCCGGCACTGCCGAACCCTTCCGTCCCATTCTCCGTCGTCTCTTCACCTCCTGCAGCCCCAATTTCCCTATTCGGAGAACCTATAGGGGATGCATTGGGCCACTCACCGGTGGAGAGGACCTCGGCCACGCCGTCAGCGTCCGTGCCCGCCTCCGCGTTGCCCTGTACTTCGACGCCCACTGCAAGGAGAGCGTCTGGGAGTCTACTCTGATCATTGATTTTATGGTATTTCATTTTCAAAGATGGAATAGCAGAAGCATACTGGGGGAGACGGCGCCGCCAAGTCGATTGAGCAACAAAGCTTGAAGATCGCTGGCGGCCTGTGCTCGACCGCCCAACCTTCGAGCGTAGGCCAGGCTGCTGGAGTTGAGTAGGCGGGAGCTCAGGGTGGACTCCAGCAGTTCCGTCTGCACAAGGATTGAGAGGGAGGTAAGTTGGTCCAGGAGAAGAAGACGAAGTTCACAAATGCGTCCACGATGGACTCTGTCTCGTCGCCTTCGGCCACCGCCATCGCGCTTTGACGTCCTTCTGAGAGGATGCATGAAGTTTAAGGGGGTGTGGCAGGCATGAGAAAAGCTGGCCATACAAGGCTTGCAGGAAAACGCAAGCATTTATTTGAAATGGCATAAATTTGTTTCAACAAACCCTTTCGAGTCTTGACAGACTTTTCAGAGAAACGCTTGTCGTTGTCTGACTGTCGTGTAGAGCCCGAAGAAGCCTAACCGGCGGAGGCAGGCTGGGGACAGGGTGGGTCGGTGCAGGAGAGGTTGAGATGGGAGGCGAGGTTAGCCGAGCTCTTGCCCAGGCCCCTGCCAGTAGCCAGCAAGTTGAGTCGCCCTTCTTGTCTGCAGGGTATGCATGGACTGGAGGAGTGAGGCTATGTGGAGAACCCCAGTTGGCTGTCAGCCGTGACGTTGACATCGGCGGCCCCCTGGGTGTCGTCGCCCTCCGCGAAACCTTCCATACTGAAGGCCGCGTCTGGTGCCCAGTTTCAGGGTAAATGTTCTTTCAATCGAGGCGGAGGAAAAATACCCGCCAGCTCCTCAGCTTGACGTCTCTGCCTGCCTCCGCCTGTCGGTTGTGGAAAGAAATGTTTGTAAGAAGGGAAAATGGGTAAATTGTACCAGCTGCAAGAGCTGAAGCAATGGAAAGAGTGCAGAGGAAAGTCGCGAAACTCGCGTTATCCGGCATAGTCGATCGAAAACCGGGAGGTAAAGTGTTTGGGAAAGGATAGGGATTGGAGGGGCAACTGCTCATTAGGGAGGGATCATGCAATTGCGTGCCACAGGCAAGTGAAAAGGCCTTGCCTAATCGCTCTACCAATGCCCCGCCGATGAATGGCTGACCAGAGTTGTGCGGAAAAACGCACCACCCAAAGAGTGCAGACTCTCCCCTTTTCTTTTGCCTGTGAGCTGTCGGTTTTTAATTACCATTTGTCCAATTCTTGTTAACGAACGTAAGAAATAAATTGAAGAAATAAAAGTGTATGAAATTAGGCATTTGTCAAAGTATTTCACATGAGAGCGGTGTTTGAAAGTAGATCATACAGTTTTTACGCATGATGCTAAATGAGAATGCGACCTCAGACAACGCTTTTGACAAGGTTGAAGAGACGGTTGAAAAGAGTTTTCTTGGATTCCTGCTCGTTCCCTTCTGTCGGCTGCTTCTCTCCCAGCTCCGCCGTCTTCTCCATCACGAATCCCACTGTAGCCAAACCTCCATCAAAAGCTAACCAAGCCCAAGCAGCCGTACCTATGCCTTGCTTGATCTTGGCCTTGAGCCAGTCCGCAAATTCCTTCTCATCTCCCACGGCCTTCTCTTCACTCGACCCCTCCTCTCCAGATTCATCGCTGCCCTCCTCAGAGCTCGTCCCGTTCCCACTTCCGCCCGTCTCCGCCACAAATTCGTCGTGGAACCTGGAGGCAAGATTCTCTCAAAAATGACAGCCATCATCAGTTGGACCCTGGGATTAAAATCCCAATTGAAGAAGTGAAGTCAGGTATGATCCGGGCAGGAGGTTCCATTTAGAGCAAATTGACATCTACTTACACCAGGCAGGCAGTAGAGAAAGAAAAGCACCTGGCCACAATCTGGCTCTTGGAGAGTCCGGTGAGTGCGGCAGCGATGGGGCGGTCGGCGTTGGGCTGGTCAGACAAGGCCCCATTGCGGTTGAAGAGTCCCAGGAGGCTGTCCAGGATCCCGCGGGCAGAAGAGACAAGCACCTGGCCACAATCTGGCTCTTGGAGAGTCCGGTGAGTGCGGCAGCGATGGGGCGGTCGGCGTTGGGCTGGTCAGACAAGGCCCCATTGCGGTTGAAGAGTCCCAGGAGGCTGTCCAGGATCCCGCGGGCAGAAGAGACAAGCACCTGGCCACAATCTGGCTCTTGGAGAGTCCGGTGAGTGCGGCAGCGATGGGGCGGTCGGCGTTGGGCTGGTCAGACAAGGCCCCATTGCGGTTGAAGAGTCCCAGGAGGCTGTCCAGGATCCCGCGGGCAGAAGAGACAAGCACCTGGCCACAATCTGGCTCTTGGAGAGTCCGGTGAGTGCGGCAGCGATGGGGCGGTCGGCGTTGGGCTGGTCAGACAAGGCCCCATTGCGGTTGAAGAGTCCCAGGAGGCTGTCCAGGATCCCGCGGGCAGAAGAGACAAGCACCTGGCCACAATCTGGCTCTTGGAGAGCCAGACCCACCCCCAGCCCCCCGAACAGCCCCCACAACCACCAGCACCCCCAACAGCCCCTCCAAACCCAGCTCCTCCCGCCAACAGCCCCCCAGTCCGGTGAGTGCGGCAGCGATGGGGCGGTCGGCGTTGGGCTGGTCAGACAAGGCCCCATTGCGGTTGAAGAGTCCCAGGAGGCTGTCCAGGATCCCGCGGGCAGAAGAGACAAGCACCTGGCCACAATCTGGCTCTTGGAGAGTCCGGTGAGTGCGGCAGCGATGGGGCGGTCGGCGTTGGGCTGGTCAGACAAGGCCCCATTGCGGTTGAAGAGTCCCAGGAGGCTGTCCAGGATCCCGCGGGCAGAAGAGACAAGCACCTGGCCACAATCTGGCTCTTGGAGAGTCCGGTGAGTGCGGCAGCGATGGGGCGGTCGGCGTTGGGCTGGTCAGACAAGGCCCCATTGCGGTTGAAGAGTCCCAGGAGGCTGTCCAGGATCCCGCGGGCAGAAGAGACAAGCACCTGGCCACAATCTGGCTCTTGGAGAGTCCGGTGAGTGCGGCAGCGATGGGGCGGTCGGCGTTGGGCTGGTCAGACAAGGCCCCATTGCGGTTGAAGAGTCCCAGGAGGCTGTCCAGGATCCCGCGGGCAGAAGAGACAAGCACCTGGCCACAATCTGGCTCTTGGAGAGTCCGGTGAGTGCGGCAGCGATGGGGCGGTCGGCGTTGGGCTGGTCAGACAAGGCCCCATTGCGGTTGAAGAGTCCCAGGAGGCTGTCCAGGATCCGGGCAGAAGAGACAAGCACCTGCACCGGCTCTTGGAGAGTCCGGTGAGTGCGGCAGCGATGGGGCGGTCGGCGTTGGGCTGGTCAGAAAGGCCCCATTGCGGTTGAAGAGTCCCAGGAGGCTGTCCAGGATCCCGCGGGCAGAAGAGACAAGCACCTGGCCACAATCTGGCTCTTGGAGAGTCCGGTGAGTGCGGCAGCGATGGGGCGGTCGGCGTTGGGCTGGTCAGACAAGGCCCCATTGCGGTTGAAGAGTCCCAGGAGGCTGTCCAGGATCCCGCGGGCAGAAGAGACAAGCACCTGGCCACAATCTGGCTCTTGGAGAGTCCGGTGAGTGCGGCAGCGATGGGGCGGTCGGCGTTGGGCTGGTCAGACAAGGCCCCATTGCGGTTGAAGAGTCCCAGGAGGCTGTCCAGGATCCCGCGGGCAGAAGAGACAAGCACCTGGCCACAATCTGGCTCTTGGAGAGTCCGGTGAGTGCGGCAGCGATGGGGCGGTCGGCGTTGGGCTGGTCAGACAAGGCCCCATTGCGGTTGAAGAGTCCCAGGAGGCTGTCCAGGATCCCGCGGGCAGAAGAGACAAGCACCTGGCCACAATCTGGCTCTTGGAGAGTCCGGTGAGTGCGGCAGCGATGGGGCGGTCGGCGTTGGGCTGGTCAGACAAGGCCCCATTGCGGTTGAAGAGTCCCAGGAGGCTGTCCAGGATCCCGCGGGCAGAAGAGACAAGCACCTGGCCACAATCTGGCTCTTGGAGAGTCCGGTGAGTGCGGCAGCGATGGGGCGGTCGGCGTTGGGCTGGTCAGACAAGGCCCCATTGCGGTTGAAGAGTCCCAGGAGGCTGTCCAGGATCCCGCGGGCAGAAGAGACAAGCACCTGGCCACAATCTGGCTCTTGGAGAGTCCGGTGAGTGCGGCAGCGATGGGGCGGTCGGCGTTGGGCTGGTCAGACAAGGCCCCATTGCGGTTGAAGAGTCCCAGGAGGCTGTCCAGGATCCCGCGGGCAGAAGAGACAAGCACCTGGCCACAATCTGGCTCTTGGAGAGTCCGGTGAGTGCGGCAGCGATGGGGCGGTCGGCGTTGGGCTGGTCAGACAAGGCCCCATTGCGGTTGAAGAGTCCCAGGAGGCTGTCCAGGATCCCGCGGGCAGAAGAGACAAGCACCTGGCCACAGATCTGGCTCTTGGAGAGTCCGGTGAGTGCGGCAGCGATGGGGCGGTCGGCGTTGGGCTGGTCAGACAAGGCCCCATTGCGGTTGAAGAGTCCCAGGAGGCTGTCCAGGATCCCGCGGGCAGAAGAGACAAGCACCTGGCCACAATCTGGCTCTTGGAGAGTCCGGTGAGTGCGGCAGCGATGGGGCGGTCGGCGTTGGGCTGGTCAGACAAGGCCCCATTGCGGTTGAAGAGTCCCAGGAGGCTGTCCAGGATCCCGCGGGCAGAAGAGACAAGCACCTGGCCACAATCTGGCTCTTGGAGAGTCCGGTGAGTGCGGCAGCGATGGGGCGGTCGGCGTTGGGCTGGTCAGACAAGGCCCCATTGCGGTTGAAGAGTCCCAGGAGGCTGTCCAGGATCCCGCGGGCAGACCCCCCCCCCCCCCAGAGACAAGCACCTGGCCACAATCTGGCTCTTGGAGAGTCCGGTGAGTGCGGCAGCGATGGGGCGGACGGCGTTGGGCTGGTCAGACAAGGCCCCATTGCGGTTGAAGAGTCCCAGGAGGCTGTCCAGGATCCCGCGGGCAGAAGAGACAAGCACCTGGCCACAATCTGGCTCTTGGAGAGTCCGGTGAGTGCGGCAGCGATGGGGCGGTCGGCGTTGGGCTGGTCAGACAAGGCCCCATTGCGGTTGAAGAGTCCCAGGAGGCTGTCCAGGATCCCGCGGGCAGAAGAGACAAGCACCTGGCCACAATCTGGCTCTTGGAGAGTCCGGTGAGTGCGGCAGCGATGGGGCGGTCGGCGTTGGGCTGGTCAGACAAGGCCCCATTGCGGTTGAAGAGTCCCAGGAGGCTGTCCAGGATCCCGCGGGCAGAAGAGACAAGCACCTGGCCACAATCTGGCTCTTGGAGAGTCCGGTGAGTGCGGCAGCGATGGGGCGGTCGGCGTTGGGCTGGTCAGACAAGGCCCCATTGCGGTTGAAGAGTCCCAGGAGGCTGTCCAGGATCCCGCGGGCAGACCCAGAGACAAGCACCTGGCCACAATCTGGCTCATGGAGAGTCCGGTGAGTGAGGCACAGAACTGCCGGTCGGCGTTGGGCTGGTCAGACAAGGCCCCATTGCGGTTGAAGAGTCCCAGGAGGCTGTCCAGGATCCCGCGGGCAGAAGAGACAAGCACCTGGCCACAATCTGGCTCTTGGAGAGTCCGGTGAGTGCGGCAGCGATGGGGCGGTCGGCGTTGGGCTGGTCAGACAAGGCCCCATTGCGGTTGAAGAGTCCCAGGAGGCTGTCCAGGATCCCGCGGGCAGAAGAGACAAGCACCTGGCCACAATCTGGCTCTTGGAGAGTCCGGTGAGTGCGGCAGCGATGGGGCGGTCGGCGTTGGGCTGGTCAGACAAGGCCCCATTGCGGTTGAAGAGTCCCAGGAGGCTGTCCAGGATCCCGCGGGCAGAAGAGACAAGCACCTGGCCACAATCTGGCTCTTGGAGAGTCCGGTGAGTGCGGCAGCGATGGGGCGGTCGGCGTTGGGCTGGTCAGACAAGGCCCCATTGCGGTTGAAGAGTCCCAGGAGGCTGTCCAGGATCCCGCGGGCAGAAGAGACAAGCACCTGGCCACAATCTGGCTCTTGGAGAGTCCGGTGAGTGCGGCAGCGATGGGGCGGTCGGCGTTGGGCTGGTCAGACAAGGCCCCATTGCGGTTGAAGAGTCCCAGGAGGCTGTCCAGGATCCCGCGGGCAGAAGAGACAAGCACCTGGCCACAATCTGGCTCTTGGAGAGTCCGGTGAGTGCGGCAGCGATGGGGCGGTCGGCGTTGGGCTGGTCAGACAAGGCCCCATTGCGGTTGAAGAGTCCCAGGAGGCTGTCCAGGATCCCGCGCGGGCCCCCCCCCCCCCCGCCCCCCCCCCCCCCCGCGGGCAGAAGAGACAAGCACCTGGCCACAATCTGGCTCTTGGAGAGTCCGGTGAGTGCGGCAGCGATGGGGCGGTCGGCGTTGGGCTGGTCAGACAAGGCCCCATTGCGGTTGAAGAGTCCCAGGAGGCTGTCCAGGATCCCGCGGGCAGAAGAGACAAGCACCTGGCCACAATCTGGCTCTTGGAGAGTCCGGTGAGTGCGGCAGCGATGGGGCGGTCGGCGTTGGGCTGGTCCCTCACCACCGCCCGCCCAGACAAGGCCCCATTGCGGTTGAAGAGTCCCAGGAGGCTGTCCAGGATCCCGCGGGCAGAAGAGACAAGCACCTGGCCACAATCTGGCTCTTGGAGAGTCCGGTGAGTGCGGCAGCGATGGGGCGGTCGGCGTTGGGCTGGTCAGACAAGGCCCCATTGCGGTTGAAGAGTCCCGAGCTCCACCCAAACAGCCCGCCACACCCAGCCGGCGCCCCCCCCAGGAGGCTGTCCAGGATCCCGCGGGCAGAAGAGACAAGCACCTGGCCACAATCTGGCTCTTGGAGAGTCCGGTGAGTGCGGCAGCGATGGGGCGGTCGGCGTTGGGCTGGTCAGACAAGGCCCCATTGCGGTTGAAGAGTCCCAGGAGGCTGTCCAGGATCCCGCGGGCAGAAGAGACAAGCACCTGGCCACAATCTGGCTCTTGGAGAGTCCGGTGAGTGCGGCAGCGATGGGGCGGCCGGCGTCGCCAACAGCCCCAACCCCCACCCCCCACCCCACGCCCACCCCCCCCCCCGGGGGCTGGTCAGACAAGGCCCCATTGCGGTTGAAGAGTCCAAGGAGGCTGTCCAGGATCCCGCGGGCAGAAGAGACAAGCACCTGGCCACAATCTGGCTCTTGGAGAGTCCGGTGAGTGCGGCAGCGATGGGGCGGTCGGCGTTGGGCTGGTCAGACAAGGCCCCATTGCGGTTGAAGAGTCCCAGGAGGCTGTCCAGGATCCCGCGGGCAGAAGAGACGAGCACAAGTCAAAAATCACGATCATGGAGATTACGGTGCGTGCGGCAGCGATGGGGCGGTCGGCGTTGGGCTGGTCAGACAACCCCAAGGCCCCATTGCGGTTGAAGAGTCCCAGGAGGCTGTCCAGGATCCCGCGGGCAGAAGAGACAAGCACCTGGCCACAATCTGGCTCTTGGAGAGTCCGGTGAGTGCGGCAGCGCCGGGGCGGTCGGCGTTGGGCTGGTCAGACAAGGCCCCATTGCGGTTGAAGAGTCCCAGGAGGCTGTCCAGGATCCCGCGGGCAGAAGAGACAAGCACCTGGCCACAATCTGGCTCTTGGAGAGTCCGGTGAGTGCGGCAGCGATGGGGCGGTCGGCGTTGGGCTGGTCAGACAAGGCCCCATTGCGGTTGAAGAGTCCCAGGAGGCTGTCCAGGATCCCGCGGGCAGAAGAGACAAGCACCTGGCCACAATCTGGCTCTTGGAGAGTCCGGTGAGTGCGGCAGCGATGGGGCGGTCGGCGTTGGGCTGGTCAGACAAGGCCCCATTGCGGTTGAAGAGTCCCAGGAGGCTGTCCAGGATCCCGCGGGCAGAAGAGACAAGCACCTGGCCACAATCTGGCTCTTGGAGAGTCCGGTGAGTGCGGCAGCGATGGGGCGGTCGGCGTTGGGCTGGTCAGACAAGGCCCCATTGCGGTTGAAGAGTCCCAGGAGGCTGTCCAGGATCCGCGGGGAGAAGAGACAAGCACCCGGCCACACTCTGGCTCCTGGAGAGTTCGTTGAGTGCGGGAGCGAAGTGGCGTTCTGAGTTGGGCTGCTCAGAGAAGGCCCCATTTCGGTTTAAGAATCGCAGGAGGCTGTCCAGGATCCCGCGGGCCGTCTGTCCCCCGTTCTCGTTGACCTCCGTCTGCAGTGCGCTTGGGCTTATGGATGCGCAGAGAGAGAGGAAGAGTGGAATTGACAGAGAATAGGTTGCCGAAGAGGCTGTTGAAAAGGGCGATGGGGAGCTGCAGCAGTTGTTCGATGGAGCCCCAGATGCCTGGAGATTTGCGAATTTATGTTCGTCTTTCTATTTATACGTTGGAGACCGTAGGCTAACCATCATTCAGCGCGACTGGTGGTTCTTGCTGGAGCTTCTGAGCAGATTTACCACTGGTAAAGCCCAAGGCCGAGCAAATCTAGAAAACCCTCCTTTTCTTGGTCAGTTTTCAAACAAGAGTGGATTAGAAAAGACCAAAAGAAGGTGGCAGAAGCGCATGGCTGCAGGCAGATTGAGTTTGCGGCTATTGGCGGCTATTGGGTAGACTGAGAGGAGGAGTGAATCCAAGCGAAAAAGCTGGCTCCTTTCGTTGCCCTGGGCATCCGACACCAACAATCGCTCTGACTCAGCCAATCTTCGCCTCTTTTTCAAGCCCTTCCAGTCTGAGGGAAATCACCTATTCCTGCCATGTTATCACAGATGATATGCTCTTGTTAAGAACTATGTTTTAGTGGTGCTCGACGGTTTTTTTCAAGGCGGCATTATCAATCAGTACTCTAAGAGTTGTAAGCTGGATGTGAATATGTGGATGCAGTTGCTAGGCTCTTGTGGTCCTAAAGTCGCCGCATGAGCGCAGGGTAGAAGTGAGAGCATAAAGTAGGGCATGTCAGATGCTAGTGTGGGGCAGAAAAGTAGAATGAGTAGGGGGGGGGGGAAGAATCAGCCAAATCGGGCGCCGGAGGAAGGCGGACGCCAGCGAGCCTCACGCGCCAACTTCTCACCTCCGGACAGGCCTTTCTTCGCTCGCCAGCCAGCACTGACAATCTGTCTTTTTTATTTCGCTTATCACAATGTCCTTCACCCATCCCGTTAAATGTTGAAAGCCAGTATTCTCATCCAGAGGCACAGTAACTAGAGGCGCATTGTAGAAACAAGTATATGGCGCAAAGCGCAATAGGTGACCGCGGAGCGCATCCTTTATATGATATTTATATGATACTTATATATGATACTATATGATTATATGTAACTCAAAAATCAAGTCCGTGGTTTCTCAACCAATTTCAAAAGTAAGCACAGATTTAGAATCGACATATAAGGCTAGTGAACAAAAAATCAACTCTTCTGTGCAATTCTCAAGACTTCAGGTACTACAGTGCAAAAACCGCCTATTGCAATTTTCCAACTTTCTACCCAGAAAAGTAATGTTTTAAATGCTTCGGGACCAGTTCCACCCCTCCAGATATTCTTAAAATTTAATTACCTATATGCAAAAAAAAGTGTGTCCAAATCCATTGAGAAATCGCCATTTCTCAACATACCCCATTTTTTAAAATTTCTACCCAAAAAAAGTTATGTTTCTTATGCTCCGGGACCAGTTTCACCCCTCCAGATCTTCCTAAAATGTTATTACCTTTAAGCAAAAAAAAAGTTTGTCCAAATCCGTTAAGAATTCGCCATTTCTTTCAACATACCCCATTTTTCAAACTTTCTACC
>JASANA010002936.1:0-10302 GCA_030248095.1 Ptycholaimellus sp. GST1_10
GCTCTGTTTTTCCAATGAAAATTTTTTTTTCAAATGTTTTCAATTAAAGCTATACCATTGCCAAAGCAAGTTTTTTAAGGGTCGTTTCTCTTGGTATCATCACACTGGTCATCGTCACCCTGCGAAATATATGGTACCATTGGCAAGCCAAAAGTAAAACTGTTTTCACCCAAAAATCGAATGTTTTTGAGTATAAGGCCAAGGAAATTTAATTTAAATGTGGGAAAAGGAATTCAATTTCGTGCCAAATATTAGGTCTTCTACAGCCAGCTTTGCGTAGACTTTGGCCACCCTCCTTCTCTATTTCATTCGTTGACCAGTTGCTCAAGAAAGGATAAAAAACGTTCTCATCGACACCAAACTGCATTGATTCAATATGGAGCTGTCCATGGTCTTCTGGCGGGAGGACTAGGATGTGGAACTCCTCAAGGGCAACAGGCACAAGCGCATTGGCATCACCTGCAGCGGCAGCGTGTTTGGCCACAGCGACAGGGACTTCAGCAATGGCTCAAGTCTCCTCACCCAGCCCTCACACCCTCTCCACCTTCAAGCTTCATCTCAATCGCATTTAGTGAAGCTAGTGCCTTCACAGGCCTAGATTCACTTCTCCTTTTGGTGGATTTCTTTTGGGGAGAGTTGGAGTGCATTTGGTGGGTCTTTTTGGGTTCCAGCTGAGCAGTGGCTTTGCAGCTATGCTCCCAGCCTTCCACTCCTTCATCTTCATGGTCACATCTACCTATCTACATCTCCCGCACCCACCCACTGAGTGTACACAAACAGCCCTCCTCAGGGCTTAGTCAGTCAGAACAAAGTTCAACATGAACCAGCACTCCAGCCTCAAGTCAAGCAAGAAGAAGAAACCCCTCTCCATCAATGCCCAGGCCAAGGAGCTGGACCAGGAGCTCGCCAACTTCTTTGAGGATGTCTTCCCAGACCAGACCAGCCTCCACAAGCAAGTCCAGTACCTCCAGAGCCTCCACGCCGCCCTCCTCAATCAACAGCCTCCTCAGCTTCTCTCCTTTCCTCTAACCCTCCAGATAGTCACAGTTCCAGCCTGGATCCATCCAGGAGAAAGGCATCGCCAGCTCCAAGAGACCCAAGAAAGGATTGGCCACTTAGCCAGGGGAGCTCCCGGTCTCGCCCAGGCCTTCCAGTCCGTCTTCAGCGTCTCCCAAGGCAGCAACGGCGTCCAGGAGGGCTACGGCACCTGTGACAAGGCCAGCGAGGGGGGCAGCGGCTATGAAGGCGGCAAGAAGGTTCCCAGCTTTGGCTCCAGTGTCTCTGAGGCCAGCAACGGTGGCCAGAGCTGCAACGGCAGCGAGGAGACCAAGGAGAACACCAACAGCAATTCCCAAAGCAGCAACGGCTGCAAGGAGCCCAACCAGTCTGACAAGCACATCCCCAACGTCTCCCAAGGCAGCAACGGCTGCGAGGAGCCCGCCCAGACCATCAAGTGCGTCTTCAGCATCTCTCAGGGCAGCAACGGCTGCAAGGAAGGCTGCGGCAATTGCGACAGGGCCAGCAGCGGCGGCCGGGACTCCAGCAAGCGTGAGGAGAGCGGGGAGGGCTTCAGCATCTGCTCCCAGGGCAGCAACAGCTGCGAGGAGGCCGTCCAGTCCTTCATCATTGTCTCCAAGGCCAGCGACGGCGGCCAGGGCTGCAACGGCAGTGAGGAGAGAGGGGAGGACACTGGCAGCATCTCTAGGGGCTACGGTGGTGTCCAGGAGGGCTGCAGCAACCACGACAAGGCCAAAGAGGGCTGCAATGGCAGCCAGGAGACCAGGGAGGGTATCGGCATTGGCTCCAAGGGCTCAGAGGTCATCGAGGAGGCCTTCAACTTCGTCTTCAGTGTCTCCAAGGCCAGCAACGGTGACCAGGGCTGCAACGGCAGCAAGGAGGCCAAGGAGGACACCGGCATCAACTTCCAGGGCAGCAACGGCTGCAAGGAGGCTGTCCAGTCCATCATCAGCGTCTCCCAGACCAGCAACGGCAGCCAGGGCTCCAGCAAGTGCAAGAAGAGTGGGGAGGATTTCAACGGCATCTCTCAGGGCAGCAGCGGCTGCAAGGAGGCCGTCCAGTCTGTCTTCAGTGTCTCCCAAGCTCAGCGGCAGCATTGGGGCCATCCACCGCGTTCTCCAGGCCTTCAGCAACCTCTCCAGGCTCGGCAGCGGCATCGGGGCCATCTACCGCGTTCTCCAGGCCGTCAGCAATCTCTCCAGGCTCAGCAGCAGCATCGGGGCCGTCTACCACGTTCTCCAGGCCTTCAGCAGCTTTTCCAAGTTTGGCGGCAGCGACGGGGCCGCCCTTCGCAGCTTCAAGGCCTCCAGTAACTTCTTCAAGCTCTGCGGCGGCCACGGGGCCACCCTCCGCGTCTGCAATGCCTCCAGCAACTTCTTCAAGCTCCTCGGCGGCAACGGGGCCGCCCTCTGCGTCTGCAAGGCCTCCAACGACTGCTCCAAGCTCTGCAGCAGCATCGAGGCTGTCCACCGCGTTTCCAAGGCAACCAGCCAAGTTCCCCAGCTCAGCTACGGCTCCTTCTCCAACCTCAAGTGCGTCTGGTGGAATTAGGGCTCCTTCTCAGCCCTAATTTCACCCCATTTTGCGGTTGTTTGCCTCCAATTGCTCCCACTTGGCTTTTGGGGTCAAAATTGGCAGAAAGGGGTGGGGCTGAGCAGCTGGGCAGTGAGCAGGTGGAGAACAAGGACAGCAGCAGCAGCTGCATGGGCCAGGGCAGCAACGGCTGCAAGAAGAACACCTGCGACGACCACTACAACCTCTACACCCATCCCTCTTACCCCTCAGTGCTTCTTTAGCCTTTTCATGCTTTGCTTTTTGTAGGGGGTAGGGAACCAGGGAAATTCAAATTTCGTTTTGTGAAGGTTTTAGTACCTCCATCGCATCTCATGCACCCATTTAGGCATTCAGAGCAACTGCTTTTACTACTTCGAATTTAGGAAATTTCCTACAAGCCTTTTACTGTGATTTTCGATTCTCTTGGTATCATCACACTGGTCATTGTCACCCTGCAAAGTATATGGTACCATCGGCAAGCCAAAAGTAAAACTGTTTTCACCCAAAAATCAAATGTTTTTGAGTATAAGGCCAAGGAAATTTAATTTCAAAAAAACAATAATAAAAATATAGAACATAAATCAAAACAAGGTATTCTCGGTATTAAATCAAAACTAGTAATATGGGTCGCTTTGCGCGGCCACACTTATGTTTCAGCATTTTTGGTTTCTTTTTTTGTTCAAACACACTTTACAGCATTTTTAGTTTATTTTAATTTATTGTTTTCATAAAATAGTTAATCCATTGACTGGCACCTATTGATCTCAGGGTGTAATGCTGATGTCAGAAAATATCAGAAGCTGAAATTTCACAAATTTCGGAAACTCCACTGATCAGAAAGGCAATCTTCAAAAGATCAAGGACTGAAATCATACATCGTAAGCAGCCCAAGTGACCGCTGGTTTTGAACACCTGCATATCGCTACTTATGAATACCTTGAAACATCAGCTCACTGAGTAGGGCCAAAATGGCGAAAATTGACTTTACTCAGTGGCATTTTTCAATATTTTAATTCCAAAAAAGTAAAAAAGTAAATTGAAGGACTTGTAGAGATTTGCTTTGCCTTGAATTGAAAAAAAAGTCCAACAGAAAAAGTTAAAAAATGGAGGACTTATGAAGTTTCAAAGTCAAAAAATGGCCAAAAATGGCAAAAATCGGCACGTTTTCAATTATTTCATTATTTTAAATTATTCCATGCATGGAGCACCCCAAAAAATATTGCATAACTCGTCAAGAGCCATACATAGAGCTATCATATGTCACTATAAGTAAAGAATCCAGGTAGCCCAAAGACCCCTCCCAAAATGGCATCACCCGTATTATATAAGACTAGGTTGAGCTTCGCCGTCGCCTACGGCGACTCTAAGGAACCAGCTGGAGAAATGAAAATATAAACACAATTGCTAAATTTTAATTGAAAAGAAATGTTTAAACCTAAAATCGCTTAGGACAATAATTGTTTTCAAATATTGTTGGGGACGATTGTACTAATTATTCTGGTATTTTAGCCATTATACGAATTTAAAATGCATTGGCTTGTAAAACATCAATCAAATAAAGGTGGGTTTTTCTGGAGTTAAAATGGCGGTGGAATAAAGGTGAGGGCTTTGTTAAAGAATGGACATGTCGTGATACTTGCTGATATGGAGCAATGAGGCAAGGTTTTGGGGGTTGGAATGGAGCATGGAGGCAAAGGGTTTAGGGATTTGTATGGTGATCGACATTGAGGGTTTTGGGGTTAGATGTTATATGCAGACAATTGTTTGGAGGTGGGTATGAGATGAGGCATAGAAGCAAAGGTTTGTGGGTTGGAATGAGTAGTAGTCAGAGGGGTGAGACGTCGTCCCGCGACTCCCCACCCCCACGTGGGAACGTTTACACCTGTTTGCAAAAGACGTATAGCAGACGATCATTCTAGTCTATGGTACAAGCCCGCCGTTTCAAACTTTGGAGCTTTATCTAGTACGTCTTCAAAGGGTAAATACAAATTTCAAATACGCGGCCTTGTACCATAGGCTAGAATGATCGTCTGCTATACGTCCTTTGCAGACAGGTGTAAACGTTCCCACGTGGGGGTGAGGAGTCGCGGGACGACAAGTGAAAGCCTACATCACACATAGAGCATAAGCTATGGTACGAAGCCGCCTATTCAAATTCCAACGTTAAGCATATGTACATCGAGCATACTCCGTGGGAACTTTTGCACATGCCTTCAGAAGACATATAGCAGACGATCTTTTCAAGCTATGGTAGGAAGCCGCCGCTTCAAATTCCAACGTTAAGCATATGTACAACGAGCATACTCCATGGGAACTTTTGCACATGTCTTCAAAAGACATATATCAGACGATCTTTCTATGCTATGGTAGAAACCCGCCAGTTTAAACTTTCACTATTTATCTAGTACATCTTCATGGCGAGAGTTGTAAATTTTAAACTAGCGGCTTTATACCATAGCTTATAATGATCGTCTGATATATGTTTTATAGAGACATGTGCGAACGTTACCACGCGATGGTATGTACGAATGGTCTAGGACCTCGACATGACTATACCAAACAATCGTTGTTAAACAAGTTTTATACCGCTCATTTAAAGTTTTCGCTTTTTGCTTTGTAAACAAGCAGCAGATTGGGAGCAAGGACATATAACTATTCTTCATTTGATCGGATCGGATATTCATATCACTTGATCGGATTTGCAGCCAACTCAAATTTTAACTAATGAAATGTCAAAGAAATATATTTGATCATAAATTTGCCCAGTTGATTCATGGCACTAATATTTGCTATTTTTTATTTGCTAAAACTCACTTTTTTCTTGCGTAGGTCTAATGTCTCAGAAATGTCCTTGCCAATAAATGTTGACCCCATTTGATATATTTTTTTTCGAAACTAGACATAATTCTAAGACTTTTGGTGCCATGTGAGTCGTCGAAACTCAAAATTCGATTTTTGGCCAATTCTTTGAAGTTTTCAAAATGCCCAAAAATTTGACTGCTTATAACTTTTATTCTTCTGAACCCATTTTGTTGATTTGACCTCCATTCGAACCGTCTTTTTTTCTTTGTTTTGATCATTTCTTTACAATCATATGCAGCTTAAGTTTTTTTGCAAAAAAAGTGATCTGCAAAATTTTCAAAATTCAGATTTGTGTACTATCAATTGCATTTTTTGACGCTTGAATGGAAAAAATTGACATTGTTTTTTCTATATGATATAACATAGGCAGTGTTATAGCATACAAAAGTTCCTGCGCTGTTTATTACTCAAGCGTCAAAAATGCAATAAAAAAATCATACAGTGCTATAAATACAGGTCAAATGAATTTTTTTGAGCCAAAAAAATAAAATTTTGAGGCAAATCAAATTTAGGTCATATTTTTGCCTATGTCATTCCAGTGGGTAAAATAGGGGGTTTCATTTTCAGCCTCAGATATCTTTACTGGTCCAAGGTCTCAGGAGCCATGGATTGGTAGGCATATCTAAAAATACCTGAATTTTCAGAAACCATGGGTCTCATCTGTCGTTGATGAGATTTTTTCAACTAAGTTGTGCAAAAAAATTGATTTTCGAAAATTTTGCAGATCAGTTTTTTTTTGTAATTAACTTAGCTGCATTTGATCATAAAGAAATGATAAAAAAGAAAAAAATCTACTCGTCAAGACGGTTTGAATGGAGATCAAATCATCAAAATCAGTTGAGAAAAAAGTTTATGGGCAGTCTAATTTTTGGTCATTTTTGAAAACTTCAAAAATTTGCTAAAAATCGAATTTGGAGTTTTGACGACTCACAGCCTAACAAGTCTAAGAATTATGTCTAGTGGCTAGAACTTTTGAACCTCTCAATAAAGCTCTCATAATAATATGTTTTTGGTGCAACTTCCGCCCGACAATAAGACTTGTGGAGCAAGTAGAAAGAAACCTTGGCACAGAGCCTGGCAAGGCGAACCCGATGGGGAAGGAAGCTGGGAGAGGGCAAAGCCTGGGCAGGTGGTGAGGCAGGCGTGGTAGACTGGAGCTGCCATTGGCCAGTGCGGGGCTGGGCAGGCTGAGGGTCGTCCAGGGCTTGGCCCTAACCCGTGCAATCCACTGGACCATTGACCTGCTTGACAGGAGCGAAGGAGCTGGAAGAAGCGACAGGTTATCACGCTAGCTCCTCATCGCCCATCACCACCACTGGCAGCCTACAATGATGAGAGCGGCTGAAAAGCATTAGGCGCAAGGCCATGTGAGTTTGCGCTGTCTGGAGGCAAAGCTGGAAGAAACGGCCAGGGAAGGAGAAGGAGTTGCCAGCCTGTCATCAGACTGCGTAGGGGAATAGCGTAGATGAAGAACATGAGGGCTAGTCTTGAAGTAGAGCTGGTGTAGGGAGAAGAGTACTGAGTCGGAGCTGCTGGTTAGGTAGACTGAATGATGGGAGAATGAGCCTGACTCATACACACTTCAGATTCCCTGCTGATAATCACAGCTCCTATCCTACACATTATCACTTAGTGTATGCCCAAGAAACTGCGCGGTTCAACGGCTAATGATGAACTAAGAAGGTCGGGAAGGAGGCTTAGGGATGGAAAAAAGAGCTAGGCTGTCAGGGTTGGGTTGAATAGAGAGAAGAAAGCGGGAGAATTGTTGGCACAGGAAAAGAAGAGAGCGGGCAAGTCTGACAAAATCCAAAGTTTCACCTCAAAATATGTAACGCTCCACCCCTTACACTGCCCTTCCCCCCGTAACGCTAGTCCAGAACCCAGGTTGATCCAAAGAAACCTGGAATAATTACGTAATTTGTCAAACATCCAAAAATCGAACATTCGCAACAGATATGAACGTTTCCAATTTTCATAGTTGCAAAGTACAAAGCCTCTCAAGGGGTTTTTAAATAACTAAAAGACATGCCCAACTGACATTTTAAGTTTCAATGAACCACCTGAAAAGGTGATCATGTGAGCGCAAAAAAATTGATAGGTGTCAATTCTAGGAGCCGCATATGGCCTGAAACTGACGCCGAATGTGGAGCAATACGAATACATGGCAGGGCCTTCAAACACAGCTGGCCTACGCGTCATCATTCACAAGGCATTTTCTACTTTTCTTTTCGCCTTCCACCTATGCGTGAACTGGCTGACCAACCTTCTTGCTCAATGGACATTCTTTTTCAATTTTTCAAAATTACTTCATAATAAATTCAAAACAGACTAAAAATATTTAATGACCCAAATAAATCAGCTAAATCTCTATCTCGCTATCTCTATCAGTCTATCTCATCTGAAGACTGGCTTTATGAGAGAAGGGAAAATGCTACAGAAAAGACTTCCGAACTCCGAACTCTTTTTATATTTTCTGAGTCAGCTGTTTTCGCAAAGATTTGGCCTGAAATGCTTAGAAAATGTAACAAATGCCAGCCGAACGACGTGGTGAGTCGGTCGGACGGCGGCATCGACATCCCGCCCGGCTTCCAGGCCTCTGTGAGCATCTCGGAGACTCGAGTTCCCCCCCAGCCTCCTCGCCCAGCCTCTCCTCACCACAGCCCTCGGCAGGTGTCCACGGAGGGCGGCAGCACGGTGTGCGAGGAGAAGCAGCTGCGCTACTATCCCCTCGAATACTCCGCCAAGGCCTGCACCATCGAGTGCGAGAGCGACTACATCGAAGAGGCCCCCCTGCTACACCTGGCCTGGCCCTGCCATCAACTTCAGCTGGCTATATTTCAGGTCTGTCGATGCCACCGCATTCAGGTGCCAGTGGATTCGCAGATTCTACAAAGTATCCGCCCATTTCTGCTCCCATTTGCCGCCTGACTAGAGAATTGTGGCCACAATTAGACCAGACGCTGCCCTTCTGCAACCTCTACGACAAGTACAAGTGCGTCGATGAGAGCATCGACCGACTGAAGGTGAGGGATTTGATGTGCCCTGGGCTGCTGTTGTTTCAGGAAAATGTTTGGCTAGGACGGGAGCGACAGGACAGCTGAGCGGAAAGACCGCAACGCCTGCCTCAGCAAGTGTACGCCGACCTGCCAAAGCTCCTCCTACTCCCCCGTCCTCTCCTACTCCCGCCTCTCCACGTTCCCCTCCCCTTCCATTGCCTGCCCAGGACCCAGTCAAAGCTGAGCCTCACTAGCTCGCCAGCTTGCTATCTAGCAATTGGAAGCAAACCTTCCCTAAATGCCAGAGAATGACTGAGCGGCAAAAGAATGGTGAACTATTTGCCAGGTACAACTCTGAGCAGATCCTGAAGGAGGAGAGCAGCGCCAAGCTCCAGGCCATCACCGCCAACTTCCGCCGCGCCCGCGAGTTCAACGCCCGCTTCAACGTCCGAGCCTTGGAGTCGGATGAGCGGGACTTCCAGGCTCCTCCTTTCCTCCTCTCTTCTTACCTCCTCCTTTTACCTCCTCTACCTCTCCTTCCAGGAGATCAAAGCCAACTTCGAGCGCCTGAACGGGCTCAGCATCGCCCCAAGGGAGCCGGCGCTCAAGGCCCTCGGCTCCGGCCTCCTCAACATCTCCTGCTTCCGCAACGCTCGCCGCATTGTGGCTGTCTACCGTCAGTTCCTCGCGTTGCCCCTTTCTCCCGCTCCTGGGAGGGCGGCAAAGAGTTGGTGGCGGACAAATCAGGGATGCGGAGGAGGAGCTGGGCGGGCTGGAGGTATTCAGTCTGGAGCGGAGCGTCTTTGTGAGAGCGGCCCGGGAGAACCTGGCAAGACTGCGCTTCCAGCTGGAGGCTTTGGCTGCTCAGGACCCCATTCTTGCCGCCAGATTCCCCCAACGGGTTCTGCACTGATTTTGCGCCCAGTACTGGCTGGCCTAACCTCCAGCCGCAAGCAGAATAACGGATGCAACCATGGGACAGAGAAAATTAGGAATATTATGACAATTTATTGATTTTGTTAAGCACCCTCGTTCTTGGTGCAAGGCGAAAGAATAGGGGACCCCCGTGGTAGGGGCTGAAGAGGAGAAGAAAACTGGACAGGTGGAGCGACAGCGGGTGGAAAGCGGCCTGACGCTGGAGGGCATGCAGCGAAGCATCGGCAGAGCAGCTGATGCTCTGCTCCGCTACGCCCAAGAACAGCCTTTCCTATGGTCTACAGTCCATTGCCTCTTGAAGGCTTCTGAGCCAGTGGATGGATCAGGAACGCGAGCAGTCTAGGCACTGGCCTGCGACAGCTGCCTGCTTTGGAAGAGTCGGCAGGCACCTGCCTGTTTCGACTGAGGCAGACGCTGGAGCGGAGACTGCAACGGCTAGCCTCAACTGTTGGTATTGGCTATGGTCATTTCTGCTTGGCTATCTTAGCATCATCCTTTCAGTCCGCGGCCCCAGAGGACGTGCCAGCCGCCTTGCGGGGTTTTGATGCACTGAGGTAAACTGCATTTGATGGGGCACCCGTGAGGGGAACTAGAAATTTTGTTGACGCTAGATTTGCATGGACAAACTTGGGTTAACGTAAGACTTCAATTGTCAGCTACCAAAAGAAAATATTGGCAAAGGAATTGAAATTAGTAGAATAAAATTGAAAGCTGAAAAAAGAAAATTGATGAAGGTATTGGATTGAAGACAGGAGTGCGAAGAAATCCTGCTCTCCTACTGGCCGCTGGACAGGGACCTGTGGCTGGAGGCCTGGCGTCAGGAGCTCCTCAGCATCGCTGCTTCCTCCACCAACATTTTCTCCACTTTCCAGGTTCTTTCTTTTTCTTTAGAATTTCTTCCTGATTTTACAATTTTAGAATTTAGAATCCAGGGCCT
>JASANA010002937.1:0-10860 GCA_030248095.1 Ptycholaimellus sp. GST1_10
TGGAGGCGATGGTCGATGGTCATGTCATCGAACTTCCGGCCGCGCTTTCGCATAGTTCAACAGGTCCGTATCAGCCTGCAAACCTCATTTCCTCCTCTCATCAACTTTCACGATCTGGGCACAAACGTTGCAGAGAAGCGAAAATTGGTGACGGCACTTTTGTCACAGTATCTTTGCATCTCGGTCACACTTTTTGAAAATCACCGATGTGCCCTTGTTGACAGTTTCACTCAATTGATCCTCGTTTCTTAGTTTAGCAAACACCCTATCAAGAATAAAGAAACCAGTTGAAGCCTCCAGGTTGCCGATTCAGGTAAACGATGGAGAAGAAGCCGAAGGAATGAAGGAGCTCAGCATTCTGCCATCTTGATACAGTGAGACAGATGATGGAGAGCTTAAAAAGCTGGGCAGTGTTTGAGGAAGGGAGGAATGAGTGAGCAAATAAATTGCGGCGTTTGTCGCTCCGCTGAGGGACAGGGGCTGGGCAAAGGCGGAGCAACTCCGCTTTGGCTCCGGGGCCTGGCCCCTCGGCCACGCTTTGTTGCTGCGCTTTTGCCCAGCCCCTGCCTCTAAGCTTCACAAAATGTCTACGCCATTTTCCATTTGCTCACTACTGGATTGAGTGAACCTGGGCTGAAGGGTTCTCGTAGCAGCTGCATCCGGATGGGCAGCGCAAGTCGATGAGGTCCTCAGATCCAGAGCCTTCTTCCTCTCTGACCACCAAGGCGCCGGTGGCGGCGGCCATTAGAAGGAGGCAGAAAAGCAGGCTCATTTTGGCCGACTAACTGAAGGCTGGGTGGCGAGGAAAGGGAGGAAGGCAAAAGGGTAAGAATGAGGCGTTTTCGATGCCCAGCCATATATTTGCGCACGGCTGTCATAGCTTTTCACGCCCAAACAGCTGCCGGCAAATCCCAACTATTTTGCACGCGACCTTTATATAGTGCTTAATCCGCCAAAAAACTTGATAGCTTAAGCCCTGAGGCTGCCATGTATTAGAGGGGGAATCCCCGGAAGACAGGATGCCATTAATAAAATCAGCTCACTTTTGGCAGTGATTCATATGGGCTGTATAGTAATGTAATTTGAGAATTTTATTTGGACAAAAGGCCGCGCATCTTGGCGATAGCCGAGTATATCTTGTCAATTTTGGTGACCTCATAAAAAAAATCATAACTCAAGTTAGGAAAATTATTTTGCGCCACAAATTGGTAGGTAAACCAAGGACAGATAGGACTACTTTCAGTAAAAAAATTGGCTCTCTACGTTAAAGTGTGTTTGAGAAATTGGCTTCCAAAGTCAGCTGTTCCAATAAGGCCTATCCCCCCTGTAGAACTCTACGTTACTTTATGGTTGTGGTTACTTTATGGTTATGTTACGTTATGTTACTTTACGGCCTTGTACCTGTTCACTTGAATGAAATCAATTGAGACTAGAAAACCGATTCAAATCACTGCATTGGGTGTCCTGAAGAAAGGAGCTTCTAAAATGTAACAATCACTGTCCCGGATGAGCCTTTGCTGCTGGTCGCGTACTCTTGTCGGTCACTGCCGCGCCTCTGGTCTTTGCCAGCAGGCGAGGGTTGGCAGAGATGTGACGCCGAAGATGGTAGACTCGCTTGCCCGGCAGCACTGGGTCTGCAAGCATTTGCACAACTTCCACCCACCCTTCTCAGGGGCCCCTTTTTAAGCCTCAGCCACCGAGGTATTCGCAGAGGACAGGGTGGGGAAAGCTGGGCAGGCCCCACTCCCAGATGGCCCCCGCAGTTCCCGCCGGATCCAGCAGTGGCTGGCGCCGCAGAAGCTCTGTCTCCTTCAGCTGCAGCAATGGCCATTCGGCTGCCAGCTCGACTGCGGATGCCGGCTCCAATGCTCCCTCAGCCGCCACTCTGGGGGCGGAGTACTTGTCAGCACCCTGTTCTCTGCTGGGGCTTCTAACGAGGTTTCCAGCAGTGGATGCTGACTGGGGGTGGACCAGAAGGGCTGGCCAGTGGAGTCCAGCAGGAGGCCGGTCCAAACTGGGCCTCCAGTTGCTGCGGCCGCACTCGCAGCCTGCATTGTGGTGCTTTGATGAAAGGGATGGTGTGGATGGATATTAGGTCAAATGGAGAAGGCTTGGAATTGAAAGCGAAGCAATTGAGATTGGAAGCGAAGGCTTGGCCCGGTGGAGAGGAGGAATGAGAGGATGGACCTGTAGGAAAGCGGCGAATTGGGGGTCCTGGATCAGTTGGGTGGTTATGATGGCCGGGCGACCGTAGCCACAGGCCAAGCGCCGGTCACTGTCCAGGAAAGGAAGCGAAGGCTTGGCCCGGTGGAGAGGAGGAATGAGAGGATGGACCTGTAGGAAAGCGGCGAATTGGGGGTCCTGGATCAGTTGGGTGGTTATGATGGCCGGGCGACCGTAGCCACAGGCCAAGCGCCGGTCACTGTCCAGGAAAGGAAGCGAAGGCTTGGCCCGGTGGAGAGGAGGAATGAGAGGATGGACCTGTAGGAAAGCGGCGAATTGGGGGTCCTGGATCAGTTGGGTGGTTATGATGGCCGGGCGACCGTAGCCACAGGCCAAGCGCCGGTCACTGTCCAGGAAAGGAAGCGAAGGCTTGGCCCGGTGGAGAGGAGGAATGAGAGGATGGACCTGTAGGAAGGCGGCGAATTGGGGGTCCTGGATCAGTTGGCTGGTTATGATGGCCGAGCGACCGTAGCCACAGGCCAAGCGCCGGTCACTGTCCAGGAAAGCATAGTAGTCGTCCACGTACCAGTAGCACGTCTGCCAGTCCCAACATTCATCCAATCTTCCAGTGGAGTCAACAAGCAATGTGCCCTTTATCTATTTCGCTATTTCTTCTGCTACACAAACACTCATAGTCCTCAGCCAACTTTGAAAGGTATATCATCTACCGATCAGAAATGCTAACCTTAGTCTGGGCTCGGTGGAAGCTAAAAGGGCTGCCAACTTCTGCTACACAGTCCGCATACTGCTTCTCTGCATCTTTCTTTTTTGTCAGGGAGCCAGCTGGTCATAGAAGGTGGTGTGACTGCGTTTGGCCGGCAGTCGCAGGGGACGAGGTATGAGGCAGTGGTAGTAGGGTCGTTGTGTAGGACTGAGGTAGAGCGGTGGTGTAGTGTCCACCTGCACCTCCTTCAGGACGATGCAGGAGGGACCGTTCCGGTGCCGCGGGCGGAACAACACCAGCTCGCCCAGCCCTTGCCTTTCAATGCCTCTCTGTCTCGCATCTTATTTTTATTTCCATTTCACTGCAGCTCTATGGACTAAAGCAAAGGTTTGGAATGGTTGGCATTTGACGAAGCGTTGGAATAGTGCTAGCAGGTTGTCAGCCTGAAATGCAGCCTTACGTGAGACATTGGCGCCAATTCTGCGCTGTCAAGACGGCGGAATTGAGGAGGGGCGGATAGCCGGCGCAGTAGGCCACGCTGAACCACTCAGCATCATCTGCACTTGCCTCCTCATATCTGCTTAATTGCCACCCTTTTCCCCGAAAAAGCACCGCAATGCTTGATGTAAAGCTTCACGCCCTCTGCGCTACTTATGGAGCTCGGTTCGACGCCATTGAGGAGGGTGCAGTTTTGAGTAGCTTCCATGTGGTTGATGGCGAGGCATTCCTCAGTCTACAACTCCACAAATGGGCTATTTTAGGTGTCATTCGAAAGGGAAGGTTTTACTTGCAAACAATCCTCCTTGCAGGCGTCCAGATTGTTGCTCGTTGCTTTGAGAATGTTGCTGGAAGCTTTGGCCCCATGCAATGGCTGAGTAAAACGACAGCCTATGCTTAGGCCCATCACACCTGCACACTCTGCGCTTCCGAATAAACCCGAGTAAGCTAAGTAAACCCATCGTGAAAAAGAATAATGTAAGAGCAAGCAGTTTTGCCATAGACGGTGATTGCACCGGCAGATGACTAGATGAAGCTGGTTTTGATGGATATAAAGATCAGCTGGAACAGGTAATTATCTGAACGGATGGATTGGTACCAGGGCGTGCAAGCCAGCTGTGCTCCAGTTCTGCTAAGCAACAATCACTGCGTGAGGGGCTGATGCCTTTAGTGACAAGCAAATTTATCATCTTTCCTTGGGCTGGGCCAACAGTAAACAATGAATAATTGGTAACATGCACTAAAAGTGCCAAAAAAGGCTAGCTGGATAAACCAATCCATTTTGAAACTCAGAAAACATTGCTATTTTTGTCGGTTCAGCGAAGACCAATCACATCTGAAACTTGCATTAGATACTGCAGTTCAAAAGATTTTGATCGGACAGACACAGCTCTCATTTTCTTAGGTTGCGTCTTTTAGCCTTGCTCTATAGGTAAACTAGTAAGACGTAGACGTAAGACGTAACGAAGTAAACAATTCTAATAAGCAGTAAGACGTTAGACCTAAAGCTTAACGGGTAGATCCGTGCCAATAAGAACCAACAAGTAGATGGCGCAAAGCGCAATAGGTGACTGCGGAGCGCACCACCTTCCAGCTTACAATATGAATGCATGGAATTTTGTCACTCCTAAGGGCAAGACTGTGTTTTCTCACCCATTTTCAAAAGTAAGCACTGATTTGGAATCGCTATTAATGACTTGTATACAAACAAGGTGTTCTCGGCTGGCGCCAAGATGCGCGGCCTCATTTCCAAGCCAAACACTTAAGCTACACGAATGAGTATTACCAATTGCAAATTCGTTTCTTCCAAATTTTACTTGTGATTTATGACCAGTCATTTATGAATTTTCGTACATTGAAACATCAAAAAATTGAGTTTTGGGCAAAAATCGAAAAATTACGTCAAGCCCAAAAAATGGCCTGGAGATACCACCTAGGCACACTTTCATGCAAAAAATCAGGCAATTTCGTTGAAAAACCAGTGATTTATGAATTTTCGTACTTTGAAACATCAAAAAATTGAGTTTTGGGCAAAAATCCAAAAATTACGTCAAGCCCAAATAATGGCATGGAGATACCACCCAGGCGGACTTTCATGCCAAAAATCAGCCAATTTCGTTGAAAAACCAGTGATTTATGAATTTTCGTACTTTGAAACATCAAAAAATTGAGTTTTGGGCAAAAATCGAAAAATTACGTCAAGCCCAAATAATGGCGTGGAGATACCACCCAGGCGGACTTTCATGCAAAAAAGCAGCCAATTTCGTTGAAAAACCAGTGATTTATGAATTTTCGTGCTTTGAAACATCAAAAAATTGAGTTTTGGGCGAAATTCAAAAAATTACGCCAAGCACCAAAAATGGTCCCGAGGCACCACCTAGGCGGACCTTCATGCAAAAAATCAGCCAATTTCGTTGAAAAACCGCGGAGTACGGGCCTGGGACACACATATATATATATATACTAGTAATATGGGTCAGTGGCCACGCTTCGCGCGGCCACCTTAAGTTAAAGTTTAAGTTAAAGTTACGCAACCAATTGCATCCCTTAAAATCTTCCTTAAAGGCCTATTACGCGTAGAACCACCCCCACCGATTTGGCTCATATTTTAAGCATGGGTAGAGGGTAGGTATCCCCGAAGTAAGCTTGCAACCACCATTGGTTTGGCGCAAATCGGTTCTAGTGTTGAGAAATTTATTTGGAAAGTTTGCTATGCTTAACCATTGGGAGCTTCCCAAAAAGCCAGTTTTTGGGCAAGTTTGTTAGGGAAATTTTATGGCGGGCACTGGCGGGCACCAGTGTGGCTCTGTTATGATAAAATACATCAATTAAGCCCAAGATAGATGGTCAAAACCGTCCGCGTCGTTCCGCGTGGCTCGAAAACCAACCAAAAAATGCTCATTTTGGGGGTTTTTGAGGTTTTCCCTTAATTTTCATAATTTAGAATTTCCCTATTGCTTTGTGTACCAATAAAGTTTCTTCGTCTGAATCCACCGCTATTGGACTTGTGCCTAAGCAAACATGATCCACTGCCTCAATAATCGTAAGATGATGAGAAGGAATGAGCAGAATTATATGGGGACAGGATGGCGGCGGCAGGGGTGGCGGAAGAGGATGGGATTCTGCTAGAAGAGGAGGCAGCAGAGGAGGCGGAAGATGAGCTGTCAGAAGTTATTCGTGGGGCCATGCAGCCCTACTCCTGCGAGCCCACCAAGCAGGACTTGGCCAAGTTCCTGGCAAAGCGGAAGATGAGCCAGAGCGACCAGAACAGCCCCACGACGCCCTTCCTGGTGCGCGAGCTCATCTGCTGCCACGACTGCCTCTCCAACGGTCATGGCACCAAGTTCAGCCACGATCTCAAGAGCAAGCTAGGCTCCCTCCCCTGCATTACCCACCATGTCTACTTTCAGCAGAAGATTTTGGATAAAACGGTTCTGCTTATGGTGCTACATATGGAGGATGAGTTCAAGCGCAAAAAACCCACTACTCAGCCCACTTCTAGACAATATCGCTATGCTGCCTACCGTTCTCTTACTTACTGGTTGTACGGAAAACTGGGCGGAGGTGAGAGAGTGGAAGTGTGCCTTTGCTGTATTGCTGCTATTCGCAATGCCTTCCCGGAGCCTTCCGGCTCTTACACCGGCTTCCAGCCTTACCAGGAGATGGACGCAGCCCCAGATCCCGTCTAATGCATCCCCATTTTGCCATTGCTTCATTTCATTGCTTGCTCTCATAATTATCCTTCATTTCATCAGACCTTTGATTTCTACCCACATTTCCCGTGTTTCAGCTATGTATAGTACATTACGATTAGGTAACATTTGATTTGATTCAAACTGAAGCCATTTCTAGTTATTAAAATTCCCATTTTCACGGGCCCATATCTCTGAACCCAAAGCCCTTTGAAGAAAACCTATTACTGTTGCACACTTACACACTCAGTCCCAATAACATATCAATACAAAATGGAAATCGGAGGAGGTGGTTCTGCGCGTATTTGACGTTTAAACATATTGACCTTTCAGAAAAATGATATAATAAGATTTATTCAAAGTTGAAAACTCAATTTGAGGACAATAAGAGAGCCACATTTTTGAAAGCATCTTTAGTCTAAGCAGCTCAAAGAACTCAAAAACTTGATGCATGCAGTCTCTCTAGGTCAACGAACATAACATTAACGGGGTAACTTAACTTTGCCTTGTAGAATTATTTGATTTATCCCAAAAACATCAGACTCCTGGGTGGGCAAGAAATCGAAAAATTGGCATCACTCAATCCATTTTTTTCCAAATATTTTACTGAAAACGTTGAAAACTAAACAATGGATTTTGCGTAGAATTGTTGAAGCTTTAATTTAAAAAAAAGTCTGACAAAGAAAGTTAAAAAATGGAGGAGCTATGAAGTTTTGAAGTCAAAAAAGCCCAAAAATGCCAAAAATGCGCACGTTTTCGATTTTTTCATATTTTCAACATTACCCATGCACAGCGCGCCCCAAAAATTATTAAATAATTTCTCAATACCAATACGTAGAGCTATCATATGCCAGGATAAGTCAAGAATCCAGGTGGCGCCGAGGCACCCCCAAAAATGGCATCACGCGTATTATATAAGATACTAGTAATATTGGTCAGTGGCCGCACTTCGCGTGGCCACCTTTGATTTAACTAAAGCTCTCCGTTTATAACTCTACATTAGAATTTAATAATCTAAAAAATTCAACAAATATTTGCCAGGGATGCTGTGCACTTATCTATGTAATTCTCCTGCAAATTATTAGTACAAATGGTCAAAAGCTCAACAGAAACTGTACGGCCATTAACCCATTTTTAAACAGCTCAAAAAATACAGCATATAATGGAACATCAAGCAATGAGCATTATCAAGCTCTGCCATGTCTTGTCCAAGAGACGAATAAGAATTACTTAATTTATTCTGAAGACATTGGGCTCCTGGGTAGGCCAAAAGTCGAAAAATTGGCATCAGTAAATCCATTTTTGAAAAAATATTTTACTAAAAACTTTGAAAACTAAACAATGGATTTTGAGCAGAACTGTTGTAGCTTTAATTTAAAAAAAAGTCCGACAGAAAAAGTTAAAAAATGGAGGAGCTTTGAAGTTTCAAAGTCAAAAAATGCCCAAAAATGCCAAAAATGCGCACGTTTTAGATTTTTTCATATTTTCAACATTACCCTTGCACAGCACGCCCCAAAAAATATTGAATAACTCATCAAGACCGATGCATAGAGCTATCATATGCCAGTATAAGTAAAGAATCCAGGGAGCCCCGAGACCCCTCCCAAAATGGCATCACGTGTATTATATAAGATATATATATATATATATATATATATATATATATATGCGGACAGACGGATGCAAAAATGGGGTAACTGCTTAAGCTGGCCTTGGCCGCCCGCCGCTTCGGGCAGGGCGCCAGAGCTCCTCCGGCCTCCGGGCACGGGTGCTACGGCCCCTACGCTTCGCCTAGCATGCTTCGCATGCTAGGCTACGCTCCAGGGCCTCCGCACCCATGCCCTCTGGCCTCCGGAGCTCTGACTGCCCTGCCCTCTGCGGCAGGCGGCCTTCGGCCGCGCAAAAACTCAAGTCCTCTGTTCAATTCTTAGCCATTCAGCTGTTACTGATTATTGATGACATTGCCATGCATGAAAGTTTTGTCACTCAAGGAAGTAAGTCTGTGGTTTCTCAACCATTTTCGAAAGTAAGCACAGATTTGGAATTGCTATATATGACTTGTGAACAAAAAAACTCAAGTCGTCTATGCAATTCTTAGCCGTTCAGCTGTTACTGATTATTGATGACATTGCCATGCGTGAAAGTTGGTCACTCAAGAAGGTAAGTCTGTGGTTTCTCAACCATTTTCAAAAGTAAGCACAGATTTGGAATCGTTATATACGACTTGTGAACAAAAAAACTCACGTGTTCTGTTCAATTATCAGCCGTTCAGCTGCTACTAATTATTGATTCTATTGTCATGCATGAAAGTTTGTCACTTAAGAGGGCAAGTCAGTGGTTTCTCAACCATTTTCAAAACAAGCACAGGTTTGGAATCGTTATATACGACTTGTGAACAAAAAAACTCAAGTGTTCTGTTCAATTATCTGCCGTTCAGCTGCTACTAATTATTGATGCTATTGTTATGCATGAAAGTTTGTCACTCAAGAGGGCAAGTCTGTGGTTTCTCAACCATTTTCAAAAGTAAGCACAGATTTGGAATCGTTATATACGACTTGTGAACAAAACGACTCATGTGTTCTGTTCAATTATCAGCCGTTCAGCTGCTACTAATTTTTGATGCTATTGTCATGTGCAAAAGTTTGTCACTCAAGAGGGAAAGTCTGTGCTTTCTCAACCATTTTCAAAAGTAAGCACAGATTTGGAATCGTTATATACGACTTGTGAACAAAAAAACTCAAGTTGTCTGTGCAATTCTCAAGATTACAGGTGCTACAGCGCAAATACTGTATACTGCAATGTTTAAACCTTTTTACCCAAATAAGTAATGTTTCAAATGCTCAGAAACCAGGTCTACCCCTCCAGATCTTCTTAAAATTGCATTACCTTTTGTGCGGACTCATGAGTCCTTGTGTGCCATTCTAGGTTCCGTTGTAATGTGGTGGAGGGGTCTGGCCTACCAAGGCCGGACCTCCTCAGTGTTGTTGATAGTGTCTGAATGTAGTGCCCTTCCTCTCCTACTTCCTACTAACTTCTGGCCTCTTCCGGTTGCAATGCTGTATATCAGATAATAGCTTCCGCCCAACTCTGCTCCCCTCGCAATAGCTATCAAAAGGGTTCTCAAACACCAGTGCTGCCCTTGTGCAGCACACCCTTTTTATGGTTGCAGACATGGAGTGGTTCATGAGTGGAAACACCCATGGCCACAAGACGATCTGCTGCCTCCCTTCCACCTTCAACTGCAAGCACCTCTACTCCATGCCCAGCTACGTCGCTGCCAACGTCGACTACTCCTTCAAGTAGCCTACATTCACCCTGCACTCCTTCACTCCTCTTTCCTTCTCAATCGCTCAGCCTATTGGCAAGACGCATTGAAAAGGGAACAATGAATTCCAATCATACTCTCAGCTTGCTGACGAGTGAATTGTGAATTTATCTACTCTGAGTTCACCGATTATTCTGCTGCCTTTCATTACAATTGGCCAGCTGAAGAAAGGAAGAATAAAGAGTCGCTGAGCCATGCTCGGCCGGCAAAGTGAGGCACTTCTGAGCCTGGGCCAACTAAACTTGGCCTTGTGTCTTGCTGCCGCCGCTTGCCAGGGACAGGCCAATGGAGCTCCCAGTTCCTCCAGCCCACTTCCAAACTCGCCTCCCCGCCCCTGCTTTCAGTCCTCTGACAGCCTCAAAGGCTTGCCAAAGTCAGCCATATTTGGCAACAGCAAATGTCAGTTCAGACTGTTGATGTTTTAGATATCAAAGTGAAAATGAATTCATTGAAACTTTGATTGATAAAACTAGTGGAACGCAGCATTCATGAAAGTATATTTCATTGAGCCACGTACTGCAGCAGGACATTGTGGAGGAATTGAAAGGGTCGCCTGAGCTGAACCAACATGCCGCGCACAGCTTTGCCATGCTTGCCTGGCTTCTGCTCAAGGCCTCTTTTGCCGGACATAGATGCCTTTGTCCAAAAATTAGCTCATGCCGCAAATTATTCACACTGCCTTTCAATTCGATTGGCTAGCATAAAATAAGATGTGAATGAGTAGCTGAATGCCATTCAGCAAGGAAAGTGCAGTGGAACGGACAGTTTTACTGCTCCTTTCCGCAGGCCCCAGCCTAATGAGCTGTTGCCTGAGTCTAGGACAGCCTTTGTGAAGGCTTGCCTCTGCTGATTTACAGCACTGGCAAATAACGTCTTCTAGACTGGGGATGTTGCTTCTCAAAGTTGGAAATTAATTTCCAATTCAAACTTTGATTTAAAAGCCATTGTGGTGTAATACA
>JASANA010002938.1:0-19486 GCA_030248095.1 Ptycholaimellus sp. GST1_10
ATAAAATGTATAAATAAAATTTTTTTAAATATATGAAAAATAAATAAATAAAAATAAACTCATTGAAAAAATATAACAAACATAAAAGAATCGAAAATATATTTAGATATTAATGGATAAAAAATAAAAAATATTTGTTTTTATTTAATTATTTAAAAAATATAACAAAAAAAATTCGAAAATCAAAAATACAATTCAAATTTATGGGCAACCTAACATATTTTTGTGAAATTTTCATGATATATGCTTAGGGCAATCGATTTTTGGGAGAAAATAGCTCTAATTTTGACCTGCCGATAGTACCAGTTATTTTTTCAACTTAAAGTTTCCAAAAAAAAAATGATTGCCTAAGAAGGATTCGAACCTCCCAGGTTGCCCCAGCTGGTTATTCGCATAGACCACTACACCATGGATGCATATGCATAGCTGTTTAACTGAAGACTTATGAATAAAAGTCAATACATGAGGCTCAAGGACCCGGGGAAGGGTTGTGGGGGAAGAAATGAATTGGGCTGGCGCGAACGGAGCGTTAGCGAAGTGTCAGCGCCCAGCCCCTCTTTTCGACCCAGGTGTACGTTTTCGGGGTTATTGCTAGATCTTAAAATTGATAAGGATTTTACGCTTCATAGAAATGTCCAATCGTGCTGATTCTTTCTGCATTGGAAAGAGCATCATTGAATTGACCAAAACTCGCGAGAAATCATCAAAAATTGGCAAAATTCGTGAGAAAATCACTCAAAACCATTTGTCCGAACTCCTCCTCCTTCTCCTTCTCCTTCTCCTTCTCCTTCTCCTTCTCCTTCTCCTTCTCCTTCTCCTTCTTCTTCTTCTCCGCATCTATTCAATGGACGATAGTAGGTATTCATTTCATCCCCCACTCACCCCCCCCTCCCCGGGTCCTTGGGCCTCATGTATTGATTTTTATTCATAAGTCTTCAGTTAAACATTGATGCATGTGGACCAGTGGTGTAGTGGTCTAAGCGGTTGAATAGCTGGTTGAAACTGGGAGGTTCGAATTCTTCTTAGGCAATCATATATTTTGGAAATTTTAAGTTGAGAAAACAACTGGTACCATCGGCTGGTCAGAATAAGAGCTCTTTTCTCCCAAAAATCGATTGCCCTAAGTATAAATCATGAAAATTTCACAAAAATATGTTAATTTGCCAATACATTTTTAATTGTATTTTTGTCAAAATTAAAGCTCTTTTCTCCCAAAAATCGATTACCCTAAGTATAAATCATGAAAATTTCACAAAAATATGTTATTTTGCCAATAAATTTAAATTGTATTTTTGATTTTCGAATCTTTTCTTTTCGTTATATTTTTAAGTTTTATTTATTATTTATTTTTTGATCCAAAAATATCTTAAATTATTCTCGATTCTTTTATGTTTGTTATGTTTTTAATGAGTTTATTTTTTTTCATATATTATAAAATAATATAAAATTGTATTTATACATTTTATGCTATATTAAAAGTGGAAGAAATAACTGGTACCATCGGCAAGCCAAATGTGGGTCTCTTTTCTCCAAATTTTGTAATTGCCTCGAGCAAAAAGTCAAGGAAATACATCTACTACTAGTGGAATCTGCTGCGTCATCTGCATTTTGTTTTTGGGCGCGCATGGAAAGAGACACTGAACTGCGCGCCAAAAACAAAATGCAACTGTCCAAGCAGCAGATTCCACAAGTAGTAGATGTATTTCCTTGACTTTTTGCTCGAGGCAATTACAAAATTTGGAGAAAAGAGACCCACATTTGGCTTGCCGATGGTACCAGTTATACCTACTATCGTCCATTGAATAGATGCGGAGAAGAAGGAGGAGGAGGAGGAGTCGGAGTTCGGACAAATGGTTTTTTGCATTTTACATATTAAAACAAATAGTTTTGGGCAAAAGTCAAAAGATAAACTATAGTCAATTCGATGTTGCTCTTTCCATTGCAAAAAGAATTAAAATGATTGGAGCTTTCTTTGACGAGCAGCAGCCTTATCAAAATTGAGATCTAGCAATAACCCCTTAAACGTACACCTAGGTCAAAAAGAGGGGCTGGGCGCTGACACTCCGCTAAAGCTCCGTTCGCGCCAGCCCAATAGGGTAAATTAACTGGTGTAAAATTTTCATGCTAAAAAACTTCCCGCTCTTCAGGAAGACACTACTGCTCAATTTCCTTTTGTGAGCTTATAAACCCAAGCCGTAGGTAAGTATTTAGCAAAAAAACGGTTCAGTTTTACCTTATGTATATGAATCATTGTCCAAAATGTGCAGACAGGTCAAGAATTGAGCCTATGCTACAACATAGGGCAAGATTGACCAAAAATTTTTTGGTCTTGAATTTCGATTTAAATGGCCTAAATCGATGATCTGACCACAAATACACCTATATATATCATTTTTATGCCCAGTTTTATATTGCAAGTCTTGCTGCCTATTTGCATTCCACTTCGGTCTCGACTCACTCCAACTAGCCCCAGCCTATTCCTTTCCACAATCTTCGAAGCGTCAACTAGCACAAAGATGTCAAGTAGACCAAGCAACCGCTTGTTTTTCTGCTCACAATCTGTCAGGGCAGGCGGAGGAGAGGAGGCGCTGAAGATGAGACTGGGGCGGATGACGGCAGTGCGGGTGCAGAAGAACCTGGCCGAAAGAGAGCGCCTCCTTCAAAGCCTGGGCCTGAAGGACTTCGGGGTCTCCTCCCCCTTCTCCTCACAATCTGTCAGGGCAGGCGGAGGAGAGGAGGCGCTGAAGATGAGACTGGGGCGGATGACGGCAGTGCGGGCGCAGAAGAACCTGGCCGAAAGAGAGCGCCTCCTTCAAAGCCTGGGCCTGAAGGACTTCGGGGTCTCCTCCCCCTTCTGCTCCACCAGCTGAAAGCGCGCTCTCGCAGTTCCAGACCCGTGCTAAGCCGGAGAAGAGGCCGCGGCGAAAGGCAGCGTATTGCGAAAGGCAGCAGCATAGGTAGCATATTGACATCTCCGTCGAATCAAAAGTTGTCCAGCTGGGCAATAGCCTGCGCCTATGCTCGGGCCTGGTACTGTGAGAAAAACAGCGTACCGACATCGCCAAGCCTCCTGCCTTCTGGCCACATTCTCCATCCTGCAGCGGTGAGGCTGTGCAGAGAGAGCCAAGCTACGCTTATGGAGCGTTTTCTTTGAGGGCTAAGATAGAGACAAACATCCGGTCTGGATTAGCCGCCTGCTTCCCTGAAATCACATTCACCGGCGACATCTTTACGATTGACAGTGACGGCTATTTTGCCATTGTTGTGTCATGCTTTCTTGCTGCTATCATGGCTTGTAGCATCTAGTTGCCGAGCTATGGCAACGCTAAAGCAATTGCCACGTCAATTTGGAGTATGGAGCATATATCAAAGGATATGTTTTGTCACAAATTTGGAGGAGAAAATGTTAACTAGCGAGGCAACTTAACGCAAACTTTTATGGTAATTCGATTGTTTCACAAATATAATTTTTGTAAGGCAAGTCAAAACAAGACCAAAAAATTAGCGTTTGTTCATGAACAAAAAATAGAGGCGAGAAGGAAAAGAATTGCAAGCTGCAGGATTCGAACCTGCGCCCCGCGAACGAGACTGCGACCTGAACGCAGCGCCTTAGACCACTCGGCCAAACTTGCTCACGACCTCTCGCTTCCCCATACTTTGGGCATTCTATGCAGTTATTTGGTCATTCTTCATTGGCCTTTTTGATAATAGAAAATCTCTCGGGACCATAGTCAACAAACTGGCAATATTGTTTGCTAGCAAAGTGAGCAGGTCTCGGCACAATACAAAGCGAATAATTTGTCATGACACTTTTCTTTGGCGGCAGATTTGCATTTTAATCCACTGTCACCGCATCTGCTTTGATACTGCAAGTAGTTTTTAAGTTTTAATTACAAGTTTTTAGTTTTTGTAACCAGGTTGCAGAGACGCCTGTTCTTTTTGCGCGGCCGAAGGCCGCCAGCCGTTGAGGGTAGGGCAGTCAGAGCTCCGGAGGCCGGAGGGCATGGGTGCGGAGGCCCCGGAGCGTAGCCTAGCATGCGAAGCATGCTAGGCGAAGCGTAGGGGCCGTAGCACCCATGCCCGGAGGCCGGAGGAGCTCTGGCGCCCTGCCCGAAGCGGCGGGCGGCCAAGGCCCGCTTAAGCAGTTACCCCATTTTTGCGTCCGTCTGTCCGCATATATATATATATATTTGTCTGTTCCAGGCCCATACTCCGCGGTTTTTCAACGAAATTGGCTGATTTTTTGCATGAAGGTCCGCCTGGGTGGTATCTCCAGGCCATTTTTGGCGCTTGGCGTAATTTTTTGAATTTCGCCCAAAACTCAATTTTTTGATGTTTCAAAGCACTAAAAATAGTAAATCACTGGTTTTTCCATGAAATTAGCTGAAATTTTGCATGAAAGTCTGCCTTGGTGATGCCTTGGCCCCATTATTAGGGCTTGGAGAAATTTTTTGATTTTCACCCAAAACTCAGTTTTTTGATGTTTCAAAATTGGAAAATTCGTAAATCACTGGTTTTTCGATGAAATTAACAACTTAGCATTTACCAAAACCCTGCGTAAAACTTGGAAGAAATGACTTTGCAATTGGTAATACTCGTTCCTGTAGCTTAAGTGTTTGGCTTGGAAATGAAGCCGCGCATCTTGGCGACAGCCGAGAACACCTTGTTGATGAATTTGTTGATGATTCAGTATGGTGCGGATTGAAAGGACGAAAACGAACTCCGAATTTGGACGTGCATGTACCGCAGGTCTTCTCACACCAGGTAGTCAGCTCGCAACGATCCAATCTCTTCTGCAGCCAGCACCACGGGCCCTTTATCCCGTCCTCACACGCCTCCCTCCCCGATGCAACTAGAGCTTGCCCTAGCAATGTATTCCACGTTTTTCCCAACTATTGAATGTGCCTATGTCAGTTTATTCCTTCAGTCCAGAAACAAATGAACAGATAACTATCGCTTCTATCGTCGTTCGATCGCTATCGCTACTATCGTTTTATTTCGTTCCAAATGCAGTTTGAACTAAAACGTTTACCAATCTGCCATGCGGCAAGGAAAGCGAGCAGTCTGCTGAGCAGTTTGCTCATTTCCTAGCCGTGTGTGAGGTGAAAGAAAGAGCCTAATGGCTTGCTTGTAGTATTGTTTGCATGGGAGTGAGTCATGTGAATGCGCCCCATTCACTTGCACAAAGCATTCTCTCAAAGGCCTCTCCTCATCTGTATTCAGGCAAAGCTAGGCGCGGCATATTCAGGGTCCTGGGGCTGGCTGACGGCGACCGCGTCTGCTACGTTTTCTCCGCCCCTCGATCTTGAGCTTGTGCCCTGGAGAGCCGCGAAGACGCAGCACATTGGCTTTCCCGTTCCCATGCGATCGCTGAATGTAGCTGCCTTCCCCCGGAGAGCCGCGAAGTCGCAGCACATTCGCTCGCCCATTCCCATGAGAGCGCTCATAGACATAGACTCCTGCCTCCACCTCCCACACACCGGCAGCTGCAGCCTTGCACCAATGGACGCTGGATAAACAAACCGCATAGCTTACCGAAGACTAGAAGCAGAGTAGTGAAGAGCAACTTCATGCCGAATTTCACAACGATTGCAAGGGTTGGACAGAAATATGAAGTGCGGATGAAAGGTTGAGCGGGAAATGTGAGCTGTGATTATGCGGGGACTTTATGCTTCGGCGTGGGACTGGAAGTTCTTTGAAACGCCGACTGAGGTTCCCACGATTCTGTTTGATACTGAAGAGGGCTGGGGAAAATGGTGGGTGGAGTCCAGCGGCTCAGTGGTCTAGTGGTATGATTCTCGCTTCGGGATCTCCTCAGGTTCCGCCCTACAGTGGCAACGAGACTGCGAGAGGTCCCGTGTTCGATCCACGGCTGAGCCCTTACTTTTGCTTCCATCATTTATTTTGCTCTTTTATCTAAGCCTACAATCAAAAAGCAATGGCCTGGCTTTGGGTAAACGCATTACTTAGGGGGCAGGTAGGCAAGTTTATTGAAGAGGGTAAAAATATCCAGGACTTGAGGGCAACTGAAATTCATTTGGCCACGAGTTCATCGGTTTGTTCAGTGGTGTCCGGGACTCTGGATGCGTCCTTTGCCCTGCGTTTGGGGTGCAGGATACGAAACTGCCAGCAGTGACAGACTTCTGCAATCCCCCTTTTCTTCGCCCAACAACCCCTGAGCAAGCATCGGACATCTCAAAGACATGTCAAACTCCTAAAGGTTTGAAGAGAGCTAAAAGGTTGAATAAACAAGGTATTCTCGGCTGTTGCCAAGATGCGCGGCCTTTGTTCCAGATAATAAGCTAAGCAATTCCTTTTAACTGCTTTAAGATACTGCCGCAGCAAATGTATCTGCCAAATCTAAGCTGAGTTTATTGAAAAACCAGTAATTTACGGATGTTCGACGGCCGCGCAAAAATGGCAAGTGCATACCATGCCCCTGGTACCAATTGTAGCCGACAAGGGCGAGGCCTGCCAGACTGGTGAGGATGTAAAGCAGGGCCACAACGGCCGTCAGCCCTGCTATGGCTCGGAAGCCCGCTATGGCCTTCTTGGCACGCGCGTAGTACTGCAACCTCTGCTTCCATTGAGAGAGAGCCTGAGGAGGCTGGAATTGGAGGCCTCGTCTGTGATTGGGCGAAGCTGGCGGCCACCCAGCACAAGACTGGTAGACAGTGCACTGATTGGTGTAGTGGGGCTGCTAGAGCTTTCCATTTGAGTCAGCCAGTCTACTCGCTGCTTTTCCAACGAGTCCTTAATATTTGTGTTTCCTTGAGGAATAGCTTTGCCCACTGGTTCTGATTCAAATCGCATTTAGAAGTATGCTGAAAGGGAAGAAGGGGAGGGAAGAAAGGGAAATGCCTCGATGCGAGACTCCAGGCGGAGACTGCTGAGACTGTGGATGAGCAGGACAGGCAAGGCCACTCCCACTACCACCGCCGATAGAACTCCATACGTCAGCAGCACGTATCTGACACCCATAGTTTCACATTTCCATGCATTTTAGCCAACTCAAAATAAATTGAAGAAAAACCATATTGAAGTGTGCTTATTTGCTTTTTACTCCTTTCGTAACGTCTTTGTAAACTATTTTAACATAAGCGTTAAAAAATAGGACGTGGTAAATTAGATGTATTATTAAAAAAAGGGACTGGAAGTTAAAAAGCGATATGGACTGGGCGAAAGAACCGAGTTCTAGGTTTGTAGGCAGCATAGATGCCGATGATGGCTGTGGCAAGGCCGAGAAAGCCCACCCAAATGCCAGAGCCCAGTTCGCAGTTGGACTTCGTGGAAGCATCCCACCAAGAGAGGGAGAAGAACCGAGTTCTTGGTTTGTAGGCAGCATAGATGCCGATGATGGCTGTGGCAAGGCCGAGAAAGCCCACCCAGATGCCAGAGCCCAGTTCGCAGTTGGACTTCGTGGAACATCCCACCAAGAGAGGGAGAAGAACCGAGTTCTAGGTTTGTAGGCAGCATAGATGCCGATGATGGCTGTGGCAAGGCCGAGAAAGCCCACCCAGATGCCAGAGCCCAGTTCGCAGTTGGACTTCGTGGAACATCCCACCAAGAGAGGGAGAAGAACCGAGTTCTAGGTTTGTAGGCAGCATAGATGCCGAAGATGGCTGTGGCAAGGCCGAGAAAGCCCACCCAGATGCCAGAGCCCAGTTCGCAGTTGGACTTCGTGGAACATCCCACCAAGAGAGGGAGAAGAACCGAGTTCTAGGTTTGTAGGCAGCATAGATGCCGATGATGGCTGTGGCAAGGCCGAGAAAGCCCACCCAGATGCCAGAGCCCAGTTCGCAGTTGGACTTCGTGGAACATCCCACCAAGAGAGGGAGAAGAACCGAGTTCTAGGTTTGTAGGCAGCATAGATGCCGATGATGGCTGTGGCAAGGCCGAGAAAGCCCACCCAGATGCCAGAGCCCAGTTCGCAGTTGGACTTCGTGGAAGCATCCCACCAAGAGAGGGAGAAGAACCGAGTTCTTGGTTTGTAGGCAGCATAGATGCCGATGATGGCTGTGGCAAGGCCGAGAAAGCCCACCCAGATGCCAGAGCCCAGTTCGCAGTTGGACTTCGTGGAAGCATCCCACCAAGAGAGGGAGAAGAACCGAGTTCTAGGTTTGTAGGCAGCATAGATGCCGATGATGGCTGTGGCAAGGCCGAGAAAGCCCACCCAGATGCCAGAGCCCAGTTCGCAGTTGGACTTCGTGGAAGCATCCCACCAAGAGAGGGAGAAGAACCGAGTTCTTGGTTTGTAGGCAGCATAGATGCCGATGATGGCTGTGGCAAGGCCGAGAAAGCCCACCCAGATGCCAGAGCCCAGTTCGCAGTTGGACTTCATGGAACATCCCACCAAGAGAGGGAGAAGAACCGAGTTCTAGGTTTGTAGGCAGCATAGATGCCGATGATGGCTGTGGCAAGGCCGAGAAAGCCCACCCAGATGCCAGAGCCCAGTTCGCAGTTGGACTTCGTGGAAGCATCCCACCAAGAGAGGGAGAAGAACCGAGTTCTTGGTTTGTAGGCAGCATAGATGCCGATGATGGCTGTGGCAAGGCCGAGAAAGCCCACCCAGATGCCAGAGCCCAGTTCGCAGTTGGACTTCGTGGAACATCCCACCAAGAGAGGGAGAAGAACCGAGTTCTAGGTTTGTAGGCAGCATAGATGCCGATGATGGCTGTGGCAAGGCCGAGAAAGCCCACCCAGATGCCAGAGCCCAGTTCGCAGTTGGACTTCGTGGAACATCCCACCAAGAGAGGGAGAAGAACCGAGTTCTAGGTTTGTAGGCAGCATAGATGCCGATGATGGCTGTGGCAAGGCCGAGAAAGCCCACCCAGATGCCAGAGCCCAGTTCGCAGTTGGACTTCGTGGAAGCATCCCACCAAGAGAGGGAGAAGAACCGAGTTCTTGGTTTGTAGGCAGCATAGATGCCGATGATGGCTGTGGCAAGGCCGAGAAAGCCCACCCAGATGCCAGAGCCCAGTTCGCAGTTGGACTTCGTGGAAGCATCCCACCAAGAGAGGGAGAAGAACCGAGTTCTAGGTTTGTAGGCAGCATAGATGCCGATGATGGCTGTGGCAAGGCCGAGAAAGCCCACCCAGATGCCAGAGCCCAGTTCGCAGTTGGACTTCGTGGAACATCCCACCAAGAGAGGGAGAAGAACCGAGTTCTAGGTTTGTAGGCAGCATAGATGCCGATGATGGCTGTGGCAAGGCCGAGAAAGCCCACCCAGATGCCAGAGCCCAGTTCGCAGTTGGACTTCGTGGAACATCCCACCAAGAGAGGGAGAAGAACCGAGTTCTAGGTTTGTAGGCAGCATAGATGCCGATGATGGCTGTGGCAAGGCCGAGAAAGCCCACCCAGATGCCAGAGCCCAGTTCGCAGTTGGACTTCGTGGAAGCATCCCACCAAGAGAGGGAGAAGAACCGAGTTCTTGGTTTGTAGGCAGCATAGATGCCGATGATGGCTGTGGCAAGGCCGAGAAAGCCCACCCAGATACCAGAGCCCAGTTCACAGTTGGACTTTGTGGAAGCATCCCACCAGATCACGCCATAGGTCTCGTCCTCTTTTGCCAAGCATCCTGCCAAAGTTTCAACCAATGTTTTTCATTGAAACCAAAATTTTCTCTTATAACCGATCTGAAATGCCTTCTAAATGTGTAATTTAGACATGATTGGGAATGTCTAAAATGAACCACTATACTATCTAGGTAAACTACTTCTAATCGATGGTTCGAAAATGGAGTGAGACCAATGCTGGTGGCAATGATTAGCAGAGCGTAGAAGAGCTGAATGACGACGATGGTTTTGAAGAGGCGAAGGAAGGCAAAGGAGGCAAAGGAAGTTCGAAGCCTCTCCAAATCCGTAGTGGATGTGTAGCTCTCCGAAAACGTTCGCGGCTTACCCGCACTGCTTTCGCCCATCCTTTCAACTTCTTTCTCAATACATTATCTCTTTTCTATCAGAATAAAATTATGATAACGAATTGGTTGAAAATTTGTTTCAGAACGGAAAAGAAATTAAAAATAGTTGCATAATGAGAGAACTAAAAGGATTGGTTGTGGAGATGGTGAGGGTGTAAAGTGAGCTTTTAGGCGGATGGAGGGTGCCAAGCGCTGGCTTTTTTCCTAGCCTCCCATAGATTTTCCACCAAGGATTGGGAGGTTAGGGCATAGCGACCGTGTGTAGGTATTACTAAAACATTGCAAGCTTTTCATACCTAAAGCCTACTATAATAAAAATTTTCGATATGTGAATGCATTTATTGTTTATTGTTTTCAATTGAAGACAAAAATGAATGAGTTTCAGAATGGAAACACTTTTGGTACTAAATGTCAACTAAATGAACTATCAACTGTCGGAACTAAATGATTCAATTTTCCTCGAACCAAAAACTTTTGATAAATTATTTTCATTATTTGCTTAATGATGATTTGAAACCTAGTAAAAATATAAAACGAGGTAGCATGAAATTTTGGTAGTAAGGCACAATACAAATGGATACGAAATAACAAACGGAAATTCTGAGAATTCTATCATAGATTCTATCTTAGGGACCAAAATTCATTTTCTAAACGTCACCTCGTATCGCATCAGAATCTTCGTCGTAAATGTAAGCTAACGGCAAATGAAGTCTATTCGAGGCAATGCATGTTGCGCTATAATGAAAACCTTCTAAAGTTTAAGTCACGTAGTTCTTGTCCATAAAGCAGCTATCCTGGATAACCGTTTATGAACTGGTGAAATGCAGCTTTGAGTTGGGACGAGTCTGAGTTGAGGCATACGGCATTAGTCTTTGTATAACTGGAGCATAACTTTTCGTCTCGGGCAGTCAAATAAAAGATCTCGAACAAACTAAATGGAAACAGTTATTTTTCAAGATCAAGTCTTCATTGGACTCACTCTCGCCCAAAGGACTATACAGCTTCGAAACCGAGGAGAAGAAACCCTGAGATTGCGTGCATGCTGAATATGGCGATACATTTTAAGTTTCAAAAAGATTGTCTGGCTAATAAGGACTTTGAACGGATTATTGCTCAGCTTTGAAATGAAGTAACCGTAATATTGTTCTTATTGCCTATTTGGAACAATATATTCAGAGGCGAGATGGCCGAGTGGTCTAAGGCGCTGGTTTTAGGCACCAGTCTCTACGGGGGCGTGGGTTCGAATCCCACTCTCGTCATTCCTTTTGCATTCTATTTCGTTCTATTCTGATCTTCTAATATACTTTTTATCCGGTCATATTTTTTTATTGTGATCTATTTTTCACTTTTGACAAGCTAAAACTTAATTTAAGATTTTTTTTCCATTATAATATTTTAATTAGAAAATTGGCTCTGGAAGCTGCACCCCGATGGCCCTCATATAGGCTACCAGTTCCGGCAGCATACATCATCCTAATCCATCAGACCCAGCGCTGCTCAGAGTTCGCAGGCCACCCTGGCGATGGTACCACGTTGGGGTCGCATCCACTAAACCCACCGACAGAAGCGCCAACAACCCAAGGCTGCACCAAGACTGCCACATCATTTCGCCGCTCTGCCAAAACTGGGAAGAATGGGTGCTGGGCGGGATTTTTAAAGGGGCCAATCGGAATGTGGCCGAAAGATGGCTGACGGATCAGCCTGCGTCTTTGAAACACCATTGCGAGGACGAAACTTTTGCTGGAAGCGGGTGCGGTTTTCCGGTTTCAGTAGCCAGCCATTTTTTGCATATCTAGCTTACTAGGTCCATAGAGATCACCGGTAAAATATTTCGGATTTGAGATAGAACGGTACTTGAAATTGAAAAAGGCGGCTGACTCCCACAATCCCCCACCCACGGCGTTTGCCCCCCCCCCCCCAAGAGCCTGCCCCCCCGCCGGGGCTGGTCCCCCCAAATCGGTGGACCACCCCCCCAAAATCCAAACCATGTCCAAGGTGCTCCTAACCATGTTCAGATGCTCAAATCGATAAGGATAGTATGTGTTAACTATGTTTTACTATTTGGGGGGACAATTGGAAAAGTTTTCATTTGGGGGGGGGGACAATTGGAAAAATTTTCGTTTGGGGGGGGGGACAATTGGAAAAATTTTCGTTTGGGGGGGGGGGATAATTGGAAAAGAAAAAACGTACTTTTTGGTTATCACCTATATTTGAGGGTCTCTAAGCAACTATACTTGGTACTGTCACAGTATACACGGGTTGACTAAGCCTAAGAGGGGAAATAGAATCAGTATCCAAGTTGGATTCAAGATAAGTAGAAACAAGTATATGGCGCAAAGCGCAATAGGTGACCGCGGAGCACTTAGTTCTGTGGTTTCTCCACCATTTTCAAAAGTAAGCACAGATTTGGAGTCGTTATATATGACTTGTGAACAAAAAAACTCAAGTGTTTTGTTCAATTATCAGCCATTCAGCTGCTACTAATTATTGATGCTATTGTCATGCACAAAAGTTTGTCACTCAAGAGGGAAAGTCTGTGGTTTCTCAACCATTTTCAAAAGTAAGCACAGATTTGGAATCGTTATATACGACTTGTGAACAAAAAAACTCAAGTGTTCTGTTCAATTATCAGCCGTTCAACTGCTACTAATTATTGATGCTATTGTCATGCACAAAAGTTTGTCACTCAAGAGGGAAAGTCTGTGGTTTCTCAACCATTTTCAAAAGTAAGCACAGATTTGGAATTGCTATATACGACTTGTGAACAAAAAAACTCAAGTGTTCTGTTCAATTATCAGCCGTTCAGCTGCTACTAATTATTGATGCTATTGTCATGCGCGAAAGTTTGTCACTCAAGAGGGAAAGTCAGTGGTTTCTCAACCATTTTCAAAAGTAAGCACAGATTTGGAATTGCTATATACGACTAGTGAACAAAAAAACTCAAGTGTTCTGTTCAATTATCAGCCGTTCAGCTGCTACTAATTATTGATGCTTTTGTTATGCGCAAAAGTTTGTCACTCAAGAGGAAAAGTCTGTGGTTTCTCAACCATTTTCAAAAGTAAGCACAGATTTGGAATCGTTATATACGACTTGTGAACAAAAAAACTCAAGTGTTCTGTTCAATTATCAGCCGTTCAACTGCTACTAATTATTGATGCTATTGTCATGCACAAAAGTTTGTCACTCAAGAGGGAAAGTCTGTGGTTTCTCAACCATTTTCAAAAGTAAGCACAGATTTGGAATTGCTATATACGACTTGTGAACAAAAAAACTCAAGTGTTCTGTTCAATTATCAGCCGTTCAGCTGCTACTAATTATTGATGCTATTGTCATGCGCGAAAGTTTGTCACTCAAGAGGGAAAGTCTGTGGTTTCTCAACCATTTTCAAAAGTAAGCACAGATTTGGAATTGCTATATACGACTAGTGAACAAAAAAACTCAAGTGTTCTGTTCAATTATCAGCCGTTCAGCTGCTACTAATTATTGATGCTTTTGTTATGCGCAAAAGTTTGTCACTCAAGAGGAAAAGTCTGTGGTTTCTCAACCATTTTCAAAAGTAAGCACAGATTTGGAATCGTTATATACGACTTGTGAACAAAAAAACTCAAGTTGTCGGTGCAATTCTCAAGATTACAGTAGCTACAGCGCAAAAACTGTATATTGCAATGTTAAAACCTTTTTACCCAAATAAGTAATGTTTCAAATGCTCGGAAACCGGGTCTACCCCTCCAGATCTTCCTAAAATTGCATTACCTTTCAGGAAAAAAAAAGTTTGTCCCAATCCGTTGAGAATTCGCCCGTTCCCAGCATGTCCAGCAACATATACACATATATATATATATATATATATATATATATATATATATATGAGGACAAAAGTTGAGTAACCTCTATAGACCGCGGAGCGGCCCTTCGGGCCGCTCCGCGGTCAAAAATGCTAGGGGGAGTCGTCAGTGGGGGGGATTCTTTCGGTGGGGGGGGAGTCGTCAGTGGTGGGGGGCAAACGCTTGGGGGGGTCAACCCCGTTGGGGGGGGGGTGATTGTGGGAGTGAGCCAAAAAGGTTTTAAGGTGCTGAAAAAGGTTTTATTAAACACAAAAATAATTGACTTTCGTAAAATGTGCTCATTTTTGGACCATTTTAATGAAATAAGCTGAGAAAGACAAAGACTGTGTAAATTATGTGCTTGACAATTTTTAGCTGCTGACGAAGCATTCTCAGAGGAGCAAATTGACCCTTAAATCAATTCGAAAAATGCGAATTTGATGATACTTCGGAAAATATCCACGTTGAAAAGCTTTTTAAGCCCTCTTTTCAATTATTACCATTTCAGCCAACCTTTCATTGACTTAAAATATTCGATTCTCAAGCATCCAAAGAAATTCGAAAGTGCATTCAACTGGCTTCTCACACATTGTGATAAAACAGCAACTCGTCTCTGCCGCAATCACTTGAAAAAAAGGTGACGCGATGAAGTTTTGCATCGTGTTGTCTGTGCTTGTTGCGATTGCTGATGCTGGACTGAGGACATGTAAAAGGCCCTGCAAGTGTGTTTCACTTTATTGTCCTTCTAAAATGCTGCCATTAGGGTCATGGTGTCCCATTCATATTTATCACAGTATCCGCAACGCCTATTTTCCGGGAATGAATAGGATAGGTGATACTCTGGTTCTTGTTCGTTGCTATCCCAATGGAATTAGTTTAGAGTGGAATCAGAGATTGTTAAGGATAATAATGTTAATGTGATTATTATGCAAAATGTGAATGGGACAATAAAATCGATGACGGTATGGCAGTCTAATTATGTTTTATAGGATGTGACAGCCAAAAATTTTGGGCTATCACGATTCCCCCCCCACATATGCAATCCCCCCACATAAGATAAAGTGATGTTTTTTTTGAGGTCCGATGAGAGATGCGTAAAGAAATCCGTTAACACCAAGTGGATCAAATTTGACTATTACATCTGCGAAGGAGTTCCGGTCACTTTTTATTTCAATACTAAGGCGTTTCTTTGAATTGGGGCTTGTTTCACAGTCAAAGCAGCATTGTATTAATCATGGTGACATGTTAACTGTTTCCCCATTATGCAAGTGGCTACTGAATGACTACTGTTTCTAAGACCACTATCTAATAATAATTTAGTTTTCTAATGATTTAGTTTCTTTTTTCCCAGCCCGCCCCGCCAAGGTGTAATATCAAAGAGGAACCATCAATGCACGCGGTTTTCGATCGCATCTGCCAGATGTGCCAGTATTACACTACGGATCCAGATATAACTCCAAAGTGCAAGTTGGTGTTCCCGATTTCTCAGTACAAGGAAAGTTTAATGTATAGCCAAATAATAGAACGTTGCAAAGCAAGCTTCAATATTTGTTGCCAATTGTTCTGGCATAATTGATCAGCCTGCAGGAGGAACTGCTACAGAAATAGAAATTTCGACTTCTGCCACGAACAGTTCAAACCGTGATTTGGACAGTTAACGATAACTTTTTGACCATTGCCACTTACAAATATAAGCAGCCTTGGCCTATACAACAAGCATATGGAACTAAACGCAGCAATGATTGCAACATGCGAAGCATTAAAAGAGGCTAAAATTTACCCTGGATTTTTTGGGTTTTTGTTCATCACTTTTCCTGGATTGCTAAAAGCGAAAGATGAATTTTTCATGATTTATGAGTTGAAACCATTAATTTTAATGGATTTCAATTTTTATTATGATTGGTTTACGGAGCGTTAGCGAATGTGCCTGAAAAGTAGATTGGCCTTGAGAATGCGTGGCAGTTGTCGATCGATGGCCGATTTTACCGAAAAGTTTCATTGTCTTAAGACGTGTTTTGTGAGAAGAGCAAGAATGACCCAAGGGTCGAGACCCATGGATTTTTTGACCCCCCTTTTTTTGATGGGAATCAAAAGTACAATATGTGGGAAGTAAAATTCATAAATATACTTGGTGTCAAAACTCAATATCCATGGCAGGACAGCTCTGTCAAGTTAGAGGTCGCAAAATTTTAGTTTATGGCGATTTTTTCCGTAAAACTGAATTTTCATGCTCATTTCTTTGCCAAAACTACTCAAATTTGGTATGGATCGATTCGTCTACATTAGCTGGACACAGGTATGCCAATAGTATTTAGAATTTCTAACCAAAAATTTCATATTTTATCAAAAAACCTAATCAATGCCATAAAACGAAAAATTGAAATTTCACAAAAATATCAATGTTCCTCAAAACATTTGTTCAAAAGTCTGAAAACAGACATCGTCATCGTATTCCTCATAAAATTCTGGCCCAGGAACTAGTTTTAAAATTGCCATTTAGGTATGTTCCAAAAGAGATAATAGCCCGAACTTGACGAGTATCAAAAAGATGGGGTATGTTGTACTATCTGGTCTTTTATTCTCCCGTCGGTATACTAACTCTTTGAAAGGCTTAGGCTTAGTCAAAAACGTTGTATAGTGACGATTGCGTAGGCTTCGCTTGCGAAGCCTTAAAGCTAAATGCAAACGAGACCAACAACTGCGTAGGCTTCGCTTGCTTGCGTAGATGATATGTTATAGCATAGGGCAATTTAGCAGATATAAAATTTTGATGCTAAAAAACTTCCTGCTCTTCAGGAAGAAGGTAATGATCAATTTCCTTTTGTGAGCTAATCACTCTGAGCCTTTGGCAGGTATACAGCAAAAAAAATTGCTGGATTGTAGGTTATATACATGAAAAAATATGCAAAGTGTTCTGACAGGTCGAGAATCCACCCTATGCTATAACATGGGGCAAAAGTGGCTAAAAAATTTTGGTCTTAAATTTAGTTTCCAAGGGCCTAAATCGATGCTTTGACCTCAAATACACCAAAAAATATCATTTTTTTTAATAATTTGAAATTAATTGCTTCAATGTTTTTTGTTTAAATTGGTCTAAATTGAGAAAAAATACCAAGCGATCAGATTTCGAAATATAATGAAATTGAGCATAAAAATGATATTTTTAGGTGTATTTGTGGCCAGAACATCGATTTAGGCCATTTAAACATAAATTCAAGACAAACAAGTATATGGCGCAAAGCGCAATAGGTGACCGCGGAGCACACCACCTTCCAGCTTACAATATGAATGCATGGAATTTGGTCACTCCAAAGGGCAAGTCTGTGGTTTCTCACCCATTTTCAAAAGTAAGCACAGATTTGGAATCGTTATGTACGAATTGTGAATCAAAAAACCAAAGTCCTCTGTTCAATTCTCAGCCATTCAGCTGTTGCTGATTATTGATACCATTGCTGTGCATGAAAGTTTGTCACTCAAGAGGGTAAGTCTGTGGTTTCTCAACTATTTTCAAAAGTAAGCACAGATTTGGAACCGCTATATACGACTTGTGAACAAAAAAACTCAAGTCTTGTGTGCAATTCTCAGCCGTTCAGCTGTTACTGATTATTGATGCTATTGCAGTGCGTGAAAGTTTGTCACTCAAGAGGGTAAGTCTGTGGTTTCTCAACTATTTTCAAAAGTGAGCACAGATTTGAAACCGCTATATACGACTTGTGAACAAAAAAACTCAAGTCTTGTGTGCAATTCTCAGCCGTTCAGATGCTACAGAGGAAATTGGTAATTTTCGGGAAAAACTTTTTCCTACTCAGGAAAGTAATGTTTCTAATGGTCCGGCACCAGCTCCACCCCCCCCAGGATCCAAGCGGCACATTATAGCTTTCAGGAAAAAAAAGTATGTCCAGATCCGTTGAGAATTCGCCCGTGCCCAGCACTTGCAGATATATATATATATATATACATATATATATATACTAGACAAGACTAAAATGCTACAGCATGAGAACCTTATGAATTATCAAACATCAAAAAGAACTAGACAAGGTGTAACAAAATCGTGATAAATTTTGATTAAAATTATAAACCGTTTTGAGTTAAAATTTTAACAGATTCATCTACAAAATCCACTGATCATTCATAAGCAGGCGGCAATTTATGGCAGGAACCCTGTCACCTAGATTATTCTAGTTTTCGTTTCGTCTTCAATTTTTGTTTAAATGATAAGTTATTTTTAAACTTTACTAAATTATTTTTAAGCCTCTTACAGAATAAAACATCTTCAGATTAAAATAACAAGGTATTCTCGGCTGTCGCCAAGATGCGCGGCCTTTTTCCAAGTAATAAGCTCAAGCTACGTTGCTAAATTTTGCTGAGTTTGCTGGTCGAATTCTTGCAATATCAAGTTAAGTTTTTTGGGGCCATACATCAAAATATAATAAATATTCTTTGTAAATTCCATTTAACAGCTTCAAGATACCGCCTCAACAAACGTACCTGCCAAAATTAAGCTGATTTTATTGAAAAACCAAGGATTTATGGAGGTTTGGATTTTTGAAACATCAAGATTTTGGGTTTATAACTATAAATCAAGAAATAATAAATTTTTCAAAAAGCCCTGTTCTCAACTTCAAGACATCACCATGGCAGACGTACATGCCAAAATTCAACTGATTTCATTGAAAACCCATGGATTTATGGATGTTCAAATTTTTGAAACATCAAGATTTTAGGTTTTTGGTCATAAATCGGTAAATAATGAATATTTCGGAATTTCCTTTTGCCAGCTTCAAGAAATCACCACGACGGACGTACCTGCCAAAAATCAGCTGATTTCATTAAAAACCCAGCGATTTATGATTTTTGGTGCTTTGAAACATCAAAAATTTGGGTTTTGGGCGAAAAACGCAAAATTACGTCAAGCCCAAAAAATGGCCTGGAGATACCACCCAGTCGGACCTTCATGCAAAAAATTAGCCAATTTCGTTGAAAAACCGCGGAGTACGGGCTCCGGAAAGACATATATATATATATGCGGACAGACGGACGCAAAAATGGGGTAACTGCTTAAGCTGGCCTTGGCCGCCCGCCGCTTCGGGCAGGGCGCCAGAGCTCCTCCGGCCTCCGGGCACGGGTGCTACGGCCCCTACGCTTCGCCTAGCATACTTCGTATGCTAGGCTACGCTCTGGGGCCTCCGCACCCATGCCCTCCGGCCTCCGGAGCTCTGACTGCCCTGCCCTCCGCGGCAGGCGGCCTGCGGCCGCGCAAAAAATGGAGCATATTGCAAATGCCAGCAAAATTTGACTTTACTTAACGAATTTCAATTAAATTTCAGTTTTGTTTGTTTTATTTTGTTTTTTTGGTGTCTCTTCCGTTTATCCAACGGGAATCACAGAGCAGCCCGAGGACTGCACTGAAACATTAAGGCGATCGAAGGCATGGGGGTAGGGCATGAATTTGCATCAGAAAGGAATCAGCTCTGCCGTTGCTCTTCTTCGTCTCTCATCAGTGCCCTTAGCGACGCCAGCAGAAGCCTCCGCTTGCCCATCGCGACCTCGACCGGCAGGCGCCTCCACAACCCTGCCACTCTGCATGGCCAGTGAGCCCGGCCCAGAGGCCCAGAGGCCCGGCCCAGAGGCCGCCTGTTAGCCCTAATTTAGTAAATTTATAATTTCATCATGACAAAAAATCAGAAAAATTTCTTCGATCGAACTTCAAAGCATTCAATTACATTTTAATATATTTTTT
>JASANA010002941.1:0-16037 GCA_030248095.1 Ptycholaimellus sp. GST1_10
TATATAGCGTCACCAGTAGACGCCCAGTCTCCTAAAGCCATGGCCAAGCCTTACAAGTAGACGACCAGACCGCTAAAGCCATGGGCAATCCTCACCAGTAGACGCCCTGACTGCTAAAGCCATGGGCAAGCGTCACCAGTAGACGCCCAGTCTCCTAAAGCCATGGGCAAGGCTTACAAGTAGACGCCCAGACCGCTAAAGACATGGGCAATGCCCACCAGTAGACGCCCAGACTGCTAAACCATGGGCAAGCGTCACCAGTAGATGCCCAGTCTCCTAAAGCCACGGGCAAGGCTTACAAGTAGATGCCCAGACCGCTAAAGACATGGGCAATGCCCACCAGTAGACGCCCAGACTGCTAAAGCCATGGGCAAGCGTCACCAGTAGACGCCCAGTCTCCTAAAGCCATGGCCAAGCCTCACAAGTAGACGTCCAGACCGTTAAAGCCATGGGTAATCCTCACCAGTAGACGCCCAGACTGCTAAAGCCATGGTCAAGCCTCACCAGTAGACGCCCAGAACGCTAAAGCCATGGGCAAGCCTCACCAGTGGATGCCCAGACTGCTAAAGCCATGGTCTTGCCCACGCTGTGGCCTTGAGAGGTACCACCAGACCTCACTGAGACCCCGAAAAAGTAAAAAAATAATTTTTACTACCTTTCATCTTTCTCATATATATTTTCTTAAATCCTTTTTTATTCTTTATCGAACTGTGTTTTTAGATATGCATAAATCGCAGTAGATCAAAAAATCGATTCCTTGTAACTCCGTGGCTAGATCAAGTTTTCGTGCATGCCGTGTGGCGCGAACAAGCGCTCATTCACACTGTGTGAATTTCGATGCAATGACAATTTTTTTTGTTTATAACAATTTCGCCTTCTCATTTAATTTTTCTTAAATGCTTTTAAATTCTGTATGGAACCATGTTCTTATATAGCTAATAATTGAAATAGATCAAAAAATCGTTTCCTTGCAACTCTGCGGCGCGGATGAGCGCTCAAGCGCACCTATCGCTGCCTCGCGGCGTGGTCGATTGAAGAAATTGGGCTCGACCAAGCCGCGCGGCGTGCTCGACCCCTCGACCTTGGCCTAATTTGGGGTTGACCTCGCCGCGCGGCATGGTCGACCCCTTGACCTTAGGGTCAACCTCGCCGCGCGGCGCGGTCAACCCCTTGATCTTAGGGTTGACCGCGCCGCACGGCTTGGTCAACCCCTCAACCCCAGGGTTGACCTCGCCGCACGGCGTGGTCGACCCCTCGATCCCAGGGTCGACCTTGCTGCACGGCGAGGTCGACCCTGCGGCGCGGTCGGACCTTGCAGGGGTCGACTGCACCGCGCGGCGCGATCGACTGTGCCGCGTGGCGAGGTTGACCCCAAATCGGCTGCGCCACGACTTTTTAAACCTAAATTTCTAAAAATTTTGTTGACAATTTTGAAAAACTGAATACACCATGCTTGGGTGACCATAAATTTCTACATCTAGAACAGCCTCTAGATATCAAGAAATCAATCCACATATGTCAGGATTTTAGTTCGCAGCAAGAAAAGTCACTCGCGGCGAGGTTGACCCAGGTCACCCGATTATGTACGTTTTTGTTGACAAAATTGATAAAGTAACTACACCATCGGATCCAAAATTATCTCCTATTTCTAAATCTGGTCTCAAATCGCGCACCTGAGGAATGGCATCGATTTAATTGAGGTCGCAGCGAGGTCGGATTTTGCCGGAAATTCGCGGCAAGGTTGACCCCGCGGCGTGGATGGTTCCCACACCGGTAAATCCCGGTCCTCCCAAAATTTGACAGAATTTGAAAAGCATTATCTCAAGCCCATTGAAAGATAGAGAGTTGAAAGTTTTAAGGAAAGTAAGCCCAATTGTGTTTAGTTTGTATATAAATTTGCAGACTGTTTCTATCAGCCAAACTGGATAAATTGTTGTTTTAGTCACATCACTCGATAAGTCAATATTTAACAATTTAAACATTTGTACTAACATTTGAGGCATAATATCTCTGGCCCAGTAAGAGCTTTTGAACTCAAAATTTAACACGAATTGCATCCAAGTGTGGTGTACTTATCTACAAAGTTTCATTTATCTATAAACTTCCTGCATTGAGAAACAGCATGCAAAGTAAATATTCTTGTTACCCATTCCTGCGCTTTATGGGCAGTCTAGCCATATGAATGACTAAACCGTTGCTATACTTTGGAGGATATTTCTCAAAACAGGAACCACCTAGAAAAATTAAAATTTGTTTGTACACTAGTCGCCCAAAGCTGCAAAATGTGTTAAATTTTGAGCTCAAAAGCTTTTGCTGGGCCAGAGAAATCACGGGAAATGTGAGTAAAAATATGTCCAAATTTCTAAATATTGATTTACTGAGTATTTGAATGAAATATTTATTTTTTTGATTTACTGAGTACTAAATGAATATTTCTCCAGTTTGGCGGATTGAAACAATCTGCAAATTTATATGCAAACTAAACACGGTTGGGGTAACTTTCAGTAAAAATTTCAACATGCTAGATTTCAGTGGGGTTGAGATATTGTTTGTCAAATTTTGTCAAATTTTGGGAGGACCACCCGGTATACTGTTACTGCTATTTGCGGAAATTTGCTCCCTGTTAATATACTGTTAACTGTTAAATATAAATAGCAGGGATATATTAGCTGTATATTAGCGGATCGGCTAATATACCAGTTACTGTTAATATACCGGCTATTTCCTCCGTTTATTTTGATAATAGCCATCATATATTAGCAGTATATTAACCGTAACCGTAAAATATATCGGTTACTGCTAATATACGGGTAATACATGATGGCTATTATGATGTACCACTGGCGATATCTAAACGATGTTTAGCGCATCACATTTGTTTTTTTCTATCTCTTTTGTACTGTTAAGATAATGTTGGCTTTGTGCTTCTTTGCTAACCGTGCGGTAGTGTGTTTTATTGTTTGGAAGAGGAGTTTGAAAGAATCATTTAAAGAGTGCATGTTTTGTGGTTTCGTTACGTTTACATTGGGATCCTCTTCTCCTCAACACGTTGAATGCGAAAAAGCGGCAACAAAAGGGATACGAAGAAGAAGATGGAGACGACCAAGACCAACATGCTAGCAGACATACACAAAGCAAGAGCAGAGGTTGGCAAAGTTGTACTAGAAGAGCTGACACTTAGACAAAAGCGCTGGCCTTATGCAGCTCTGCTGAGACTGAGTAGGAGGCGTGAAGGGGGTCATTGACTAGCAGGGGAACTTGGGGTGGAGGGCTAGTGAAGGAAGGACAGGAAGGAGATGGGGACAAACTAGAATGGGCGGAACTTGGGGCCTGGAGTGGGGGCGGAGGAAGGGTCCTCGAGGTTGTTATGGGGGCGGGGAGGGGTTCCGTTGCGGACGTTGAGCTCGTTGTCGATGTACTCGAGGCACTTGTCACATTTGTTGTCCATCTGGCCCAGGTCGAACTTGAGCTGGTCCTTGATATCCTCGGGGACGATGATGTCACACACACACCCCGGTACATGCCCTCGATCAGCCCCTTGAGCTCCTCGTGCGCCTGACAAGCCGGACTTTTTGGCCAAATGTAACGGAATATAAGGAGAGGAGGGTAGGGAACCAGTTTTTTTTCGGTTCACAGATTTTAATCTGGAGAAAAGGAATGGCCTATCGGCCACATCCAAACGAATGAAACACATTACTGCGGCATGAGAAAGCTTTGGATCGCCTAATGCAGGTGTTTGCAAACAGGATAGGGCCCAGTAGTAAAAGAGCAGGTGCAATGATCATCTGTCCAGTAGCCGCCGGGCCTCAGTGAAGAGCCGTTCCCTGCTTCCTGCCGCAGCTTCCTCCGAGACCAGGTTCCAGAGCCCCCGCGCCCTGAAGGGCCACAGACACTCCAGGCTCCTGGCCCCGGTTGGAGGTGCCTCAATGTGATGCTTCCCCCGAAGGTTTGTGAAGATTCGTGTAAAGAATATTGGGCATCCATGGAAAAATATTTGATCGGCAGCTTCAGGGGAGTAGAGGTGAGGGGGAGGAGCTGGGGAAGGGAAGCGGGTGGTCAAGAGGGGAGTGAGGCTATTGGCAGGTGCGGCAGGGGCTGGCAGAAGGCTTTTTGGGCCTATATGGCCCTCACAGGCAGCGCGTTTTGTTAGTTTGTAGCAGCGTTGCATGAGGCTTAGATCAGCGAGCAGCCGCCGCCTCTCTAGACTCTCCCACCCAAGCTCCTTGCAGCGTCCAGCATAGCCAGAGGGTGGAGAGCGCCTATTTGTCCGCCTGAAGATATGATAGGCAAAAGCCCTTTGCACCTTCTCAAGCTTGCCTATTGCCTCTCTAAACGTTTCATCTCAATGAGCTTCCCGAAGTAGTCCCCGCTGGTGTAGCTGGCGGCGAGCATCTGGCAGCGGCTCTCTGCTGCCTCCTCCTGGATTGGGTATAAGGGAGTGAAGGGGGGAAAGAGTAATTGAGGGTTGACATGTGAACCTGGTGATCGGAGGTGCTGTCGGCCTGGTAGCCCCTGTAGACGTAGCCGTTGTGGAAGGCGTCGTAGTCCTGACCCCCGTCCTCCTCGCCCTCCTCTTCCTCGCCCTCCTCTTCTTCGTTCTCCTCACCGGCCTCGGGCTTGAGGCCAGGGAGGTCGTTGTGGGGCTTGTAGTTCGCGTCGGGCTCCACCTTGATGATGAAGAGCATGGAGCGGCGGTGGATGGGTGGAGGGGCATCATGTTCCTTGAAGGGCGGCGCGGAGTCCTTGGTGGGGTCCTTGTTGGTCTGGGGGCCGTCGTTGAGGTTGACGTCGAAATTGGGGAGCTTGTTGAGGGTTGTATTTCCAGAAGACCACCTAGAGGCGGTTACAGCAGCGTAGGAAGTTGGCCACATGTTCAGGGTGTGTTTGGAGGATGGTGATGGTGGGTTGCGGGGGGAGCTGTGCTGCGCGATGAGCTTCCCAGGTCGGACATCGAAGGAGATAGTGGTGAGCGTCCTCGGGCTCCAAGCCGCAGTGTGGGCAGGAGCTAGATGGCAGGAGTCCTCGTCTGTGCCTCTCAGCAGCCAGGATAGGAGAGCGGTTGAGACGGAGGAGGTGGAGATGGGAGGCGCGCTGTCGGGGGAGGTGGCCAAATTGCAGGGGCTCTTTGCCAGAGGCAGCGCGGTGGATGTGGGTCGGAGGGGTGCTTGCCGCGTATGCTTGCCAGGACTCCTCTTCCATCTGGGTGGCGAGGGCAGTTTTGACGAGGGCTGGTGCGTCCGCGGGCGATGGGGCTGGTTGGGGGAGGGGTTGCGGGTTATCTGAGCCCCAGGATCCTGGAGGAGGCCAGGGAGGGGGTCGGGGCTGCCAGCCGAGCACCGACTGGATGGCTGACTGGCTCTCCTGGCGCCAGCTCCTTTGCCAGCCGCCAGCAGCTTTCAGCCGAGTGTGAGGAGGAGGGCAGCGGGCGTGAGCCCCGAGTAGGTGGGTTGCAGGTCATCTTTCTAGGTTGAAGAGGCTCCAGGCGGTGTCTTTTCGGAGAGTGTGGAGAGGTGGGTGGTTTGCTTCTCGCTGGAGAGCTGCCGATTTGGTGCTGCGGGGGGCGCTGAGGATGACTCAGGAGCCTGCCGTCTGCTGCCTGTCGATGAGATAGCGGCTGGTGATGGAGATGAAAGGGTACCAGGCCGGTGCTGCTTACAGGGCAACGGATCTAACAAAGCCCTTGTAGAGAGGGCGGAGGGACGCAGAGGCGCCCCAGCTGGTGCCGGCGAGTGCTCTCATCACGTTGACCCTTGAGGCCATCCGACTTGCGACAAGCTGAGCCTGGGTGGAGAAGAGGAGCCGGGGATCGAGGGTGGTGCCGAGGATCTTGAGTGTTTGGGAGAAGGGAACTGGCTGGCCCTCCTCTGCATCCATCCGCTTCACTTCCGCATTCAAGATACGTTGGGGGTGGGGATGTATAGAAGATAGTACATGTTCCTGGGATGTGTCTCTCAGGGAGGGCTTGAGGAGGTCCTGGATTCGTGGATCGAGGTAGGAGGTCACCATGGCGAATGACTCGAACTCCGGGTGCCATATCACCACAATAAGACAGGCATTTCTCAAGGTCGCATTCTCACCATCACTTTTCCATGCCTTTTCTGGCGGGCTCTGGCTTGACAAAGGCCTAGGAGATGTCCAGGCAAGGCTTCCACCCTTTTCTGCAACTCAAACGCTCATCTTCTTATGAAAAAATGAAGAATAAGTGAATTAGCCGGTAGCCCGAATCCCAATGAGATAAATGCAGGTATTTTTAAGTTTTCTCAAAATTTGCTATATATGGCTATATACCCGTAATTTATATTTTTATACTTGTTACTTGCTATATACTTGTATATTTTACCATCCGATTCATAATCTGCGTCCAAAATTACCTATATGATAATGTTTGTTGTATAACCATATCTAAAAATAGTGCCGTTTTTGAAATAACATACCTATAGACCATGACATGTCACTCAGTAACTCCGATTTACCCTATAACCATTGAGATCTAAACTCCAAAGGTTATCCGTGTGCCTACTACAAGTCCAGTTGGTCGGTTGTGTTGTGTCATTAGTTGCTGTTGAATTAATGTTAGCGCATAAGCCATCACAAGCAATTGCAGCACAATAACTAATTAACTAAGGTTATCAAAGATTATCCGTGTGCCTACAACAAGTCCAGTTGTTCGGTTGTGTTGTCGATCAGTGTGCGCCCAGACACCAGACTTTGTCAAGTAGTTGCTGTCGAATAAATGTTAGTGCATAAGCCATCACAAGCAATTGCAGCACAATAACTAATTAACTAAAGCTCGAAGAATACTTTCAAATTGTGATTCAATCAAAATGGTACGTTTTGTCTCAGCATTAAGCTATTTAAAAATTTATCAAAGCTTATTGAAAAGTTTAATTATATTCGAAAATTTATCATGTTGAAAAGGAAAATGTAAACATAACAATGTCAAATAATTAGGGAACAAATGTTAAGCAGGAAGAGGGCAGTTTTCAATAGAGGCATGGCTTATAACAGTAGGTTCTGTGATTTCATAGTCTGTAGTGTCAATAGATCCTGTAATTTCTAGGCCAGTATGTTCATCAGAAGCGTTTATTGTGTTTTGTAATGCTGGGAGAAAGTAGTCAGAAGGAATCATTGTAGGGCCAACATCATTATTTGTCTCACTGGTTGTAGTATTAATGGTTGCAATGATTGCATCTGGTACACCATGGCGAGTTGCAATAGGAGGTATAGCTGCTCTAGCATTAGCACGAACATTCTGAAGCCTCTGAAATTCTTGAAATAGCGCCTGTGCTTCACCAAATGGAGTGTTTGTTGGAAGGCCTCGCTGCCGAAGAAGTCGATCCTGCATATCTGCAATTGGTCCAGTTTCTGGCAAGTAACGTCCTCGCCCATCTCGTCTTCGTTTTCGTGCTGCTAATTGGCGTCTTGAATACTGTCCACCCGGTCCTCGTCTTTCATTTGGATCCCGTCTCCGCCGAGGGCGATATCGATATGCTCCTACCCAGTCCATATTATTGTGATTTTATCCTAGAAATAAATTTTGTTTTCTGAGGGGCTGCTTGCTAATATTTTAGTTATTAAATTTTTCAATATTTTATAACAGTATGTAACATATTTTAATGTGCATTATCTTCTGTAAATTGCAGGTTTAATTAAAGTATGAAAGGTATTTTGTAAAAATGACACAACAAATTGATTTCAGTTTGACTCAAAGTAAGAGGAGATTTAAACATTGAGAATGAATCATTAGTTGTATTAATATGGAGGAAAGACTTCGTTAATCAATAAATGACTCATCCGGATGGGTTGAAAAATGTGCGCGCGGTGCTCAAGATAGCGCGAAGAGCTTGATCATTCACCACTACTGTTGATTGATGCTATTAGCATGCGTGAAAGTGTGTCACTCAAGAGGGAACGTCTGTGGTTTCTCGACAATTTTCAAAAGTAAGCACAGCTTTAGAATCGGTATATATGACTTGTGAATCAAAAAACCAGTCTTCTGTGCAATTCTCAAGAAAAGAGGTGCTAAAGCGCAAATTCTCTATATTGCAGTTTTCAAGCCTTTCTACCCAAAAAAGTAATGTTTCAAGTGCTCAAATTCCGGGTATACCCCTCCACATCTTCCTAAAATAATAGTAGCTTTCAGGAAAAAAAGGTGTGTAAAGTTTCGTTGAGAATTCACCCGTTCCCAGCATTTCCAGACATATATATACATGAGGACAAAACTTTAGTAACCTATATACACCGCGGAGCGGCCCTTTGGGCTGCTCCGCGGTCAAAAATCGACTTTTCCACCCAATTAGAATGTCTTATGAGAATTCATATGTAAAGATTCCAAATATTTGCTTACTTATGAAATTTTTTAAGAAACCACAGTGAAACTAAAAAAAACCGAGTAAACCACCGTAAAATTCAGATTTTTTGCGCCAGGAAACAAAAAAAACCCCCCAAAATTTCAAAAAAATAAATTCAAATCGTATAATCAAACCTCCACCTCAAAAATTCGGGCCTACCCACCCCCACCCAAAAATTCGGGCAACACCCCACCGCGTGACCCCAAACTCGCGGCGCGTGCGCTCCCAATTTTTTGACCGATTTCGAGTTTGTTGAAGAAATCTCCGATTTGGCCCATTCCAATGACTGATTATGAAATCTCAGCTCTTCCTCGTCACAACGAGCACAAAAAACCACCCTTCGATGCCCACAGCAAAATATCGCTCCCTTGCAAATCCGCGGCGTGATCACGCACTCGCGGCGCGTCCGCTCCCCCGGCGCGTCCGACCCCTACACCGGTGTCCACAAGATGAACTTTGGCCTCCTAACAGCCCACATGATGGAGTGTATGCCCAATTCTGAGGTTACCAGACTCTATTCGGCCAGCAAAAGTGTTAAACAAATGAGTTTGAAGGGTTGGATGCACTCGTACCTGCTGCGCATGCTGGAGATCATGTCCCTGCACGAGGTGACTATCCACCTCTTCGAGGCCTTCGCCGCCAAGCTCTGGCACAACAGCCACACCCGAGAAGACCTGCTGGACGATCGCATGTCCATCCTCCACTCCACTAGCATCTATGTGCAACTTCGGGTTCAATTCAAACACTGCCTCTCATGTGGGCATAACTCAATCATGTTCCAGCTGGGCTATGAGCTGATTAACAAGGGCAATATCTGGGAGTTCTTTGCCGGCCAGCGCACAGACAACGACACCAGCCCCATGGTGACGGAGCTCCCCAAGAACCAGCCCGCCCGCCAATTCGACATCCCCAACCTACCCGAGGAGCCCTGGAACTTCCGAGCTGAGGACCTGCCCTTCACATGCCTCCTCCTTGGCCACTTAAAGCACACCGTTGAGGAGACCGAGCTGGCCGACGGGTCCCGCCTCCCCTGCCCGCGCTTCGACTGGACCGGCATCTGCAAGCTGCCCAAGTCCTTCTGTCCCCTCACCTCCATCGAGCACAACATGATGCACAACCGCTTCACCCGTCACCCCCAACGACGACCTCATCATCAATCGGGCCACCATCCAGACACACTGAGGTGGAACAGAGGTCACTCTCCCTCCCATCTACCAGAGATCCGTCCAGGAGCCGGTGGCCAACGTCCTGCCCACCCCCACTCAGGAGCAACAGATCGCCAAAGAGCGCTTCTCCAGTAGATCTCTCCCTCTTTGACTCTTACTAATTCCATGCACTTTAATGATTAAAGGCCTGGACCTGATCCGCATGAATTTTCTGGAGGCCAGTGCTCATAGTTTATGGTCGGAGGTTAGTCTCCGGAGGCTAACCTCCGGAGGTCTCCTCTGCGCAGTTCACTTGCTTGAGTTTATGGTTATTCCACTGCGCAGAGGTCTCCTCCGCCTTGAGTGGAGGATATCCTCTGCTCTCTACTCTGTCTGCCCCTGCTTGAACACAGCTCTATTACCTTTACATATTGTTGAATAGCTTGAATAGCAATTAATTGATGGGTGAAGCAGTAACGAAGCCAATAACCAGTGTTTTGAGCATGGAAAGGGATCCAATGGTATTAGGTTGGAAATAGCAAACAATAAGTTTTTACAAATTTTGCTAAAAATAGAATTTTTGCAATCCCGGCATCAAAACAAATCTATTGATATGCTAATTGTGGTTATTTTGGCAAATTTGAAAAATCCCATTTTCAGCATCAATTTCAAAATTTGCAGTGTAATTGAGAATACCTATTCTGGATGAACGGGAAATCGCATACTGAGCATGAGGATATATTTCTATTGTCTAAACTCATCAAATATCAAGAGTTATGGACACCGGTGGGGATCCGGAGGTGCCCTAGACCACCCCCACTGGTTATCATGTAAATCGGAGGACTCCTCCGGATCCCCTCCAACCATAAACTCAGAATTTATTTTTAAACCAGAGGCCTCCTCCGGTTGGAGGCTAGCCTCCGACCATAAACTATGGGCACAGACCCCCCCTTCCCGTCACCTACGTCAGACGTGGAACTGGCAGCTGTGGTGGCGGACGGCAACGCGGTAAGCGCAACACTCCTTCCACTCCATTCGATTATAGCCTAGGTACTGAAATTGGGCTTTGGAGATGGATGATATTTATTTGGCTTAGTGCTGCCTCTGCAGTTGAACTTAAACAAGAAATGTCACAGGAAAAAACTAGTGAGTACAAATTGACAAAAGTGGATCAAATTCCTAGAGGCATCTCTGTGGAGGTCCTTCTATGTGGAGAAGGAGATCATGGGCAGTTATTCGCATTTCCGTCGGTTTATTCTTGCACTCAAGTACCCTCATCTATTCATAATGTTTCAACAACTAAAATAGATGTTTATGTCAAAAACGAACACGATTTATCCTTCCCAGCTTTTAAATGTTGGGCAGTTAATTCGTTCGTGTATACAAAACCATATTGGCTCGGCCACAACGCCGTAGTTGATTTTGGTGAAAATGCAGTTAATATTTCAAAAACTGACTGCGAATTGATACAGGCAAATAAAACGTTTCATAACTTAAAACTAAAAACGATAGGATCGAATCCTATATATATATATATATATATATAGGCTTCTTTACATCTATAACTGGTACCAGGTATTCTGATTTGTGATGCATGGCACGCTTCATGGTTACTCCAACAATTGTGTTTTCTTCCTAATTTCTAGGAATTTGAGTGCCTTTTTCACTGCATTAAAGTCATTAGATACATTTGAATATTGGCCTCCGTCAGGTAACTTAACCATCTTGTGGAAAGGCGTTCACCTAGTTCTCCAATTCAGCCAGTTGTGGTGGAATTTTGTCTGGTCGCATTCCATTCCAAAATGAAATTGCTGGAGGTCTGCCTTCTTGAAACTTTTGGCTGCAGTACTTTCAAGTGTGTAGTTTCCCCTCCGCTACAGCTTGCTGGTAGTGTTCTTCAATGTCTTTCTGCAGCTCCTGGATGGCTCGTGGTATCAGCTTTTTCCGCAGCTTAGCATCTTCTTTCATTTTTCATCCTTGTACTTTTCAGGGTTGATAGCATCAGCAACATTCTCATATGATTTCATCATATTTCTGCTAAGTGTGTGGAATCTTTGATGTAACTACATACAGTAAGACGACTCCATTCTTCACAATTGATGCACCGTACTAACTGTATTCAAACCATTACCCATTCTTTCCAACTTCACCTTCACATAGAATAATACAGAGTATTACAATTAGTCCCTCGCATCTGCGCATTCCTTAATCAGAACTAGGGCGTTGTTGTCGCGCCCTAGGATTCCATGAAGCTCAAACCTATTGCATTCAAGCTAACCTGACCATTAGTTTATAAACAACTGCGCAGTTTTTCTAAATTTAAACAATAGCGTTTTTTCAAAATTATTGAAATGTCAAGGCCAAAATCAAAATTTCACAATCGAGAAAATTTGCCATTGAGATATCGACGAGAGCTTTCGATTGATATATAAATGTTCTAGGTTTAAATCTATATCCAAAGAGATGTAGCTCATGACATGCAACCAACCAAAAACTCAATCACCCATTCATAATATTTATAAATATATAAATATATATATGACAAAAAAGTGAGCCATCAAAAAACCTACTAAAATAATATTGAAAGGACTTGTTCAGCCTTAAGTTCACACCTCAATACATATTTCTTTCAGTCAGTTTTGATTTTGAAGCATTTCTAATCTGAAACAGTGCATTTAAATTTTATAAAATTTTGGAAGGAACACCCGGTAGTTACATTGTCTTGCTACGTTGGGTGATAGGTGAAGCTACATTCCAGAGCGTTTGCAGCAATATCCAATAAATACCACTTTGTGAAGATTATGTGTGTTGTGCTTAGACTTGTCCGAACACATTACATTGTCTTAGGAATGCATAAAACCAGGCAATCTTGAAATTCCTCAATGACTTGAAAAATATTTAATTTTTATCAGTAAGGTCCAACAAAATAAACTTAAAACAGGATAATAAATGGGGGTGGGGTAAAAAAAATAGGACTAAAATAATTATTGAATGACTTCGGGGTATCCTGCAAGGCCTGCCAGCATAACATCAAATGCAAGAGTTGGAACAAGCACTGCAAGATCAAGGATTGCATTACCAATGTTGATATCTTCAAATCCAAGGCCAGGACTTATTTGATTGGCAATCATAAGCTGCAGAAAAATGGCAAGGCTGATCGTATTTCCAAGATTGGCCAATAATGAAGCAAAGCTGAAGGTGCCAATAGCGAATTCCAAAATTACAACTGTCAATGCTCGAGCGGCTAGCATGATTCCAAGTAAAGCAGAACGGTCTGGACTTTGTGATATGATTGTTTTAGTTCCAAAATTCGCAATAATGATGCAGAGCATTGGACCCAGGGCTTCCGGAATTGAAGTAACAGAGTAATATGCACTAGTTAAATAACCTGCTAAAATACCACTTATGCCTGCTAACCCAATGATACTCAGGTGACGGTCCATATTAGTTGGTTTGGCAGCTGCTACATAGTACATATAAAGAGTGGGGATGATGATAAATGTTGCTGTGATTGCTAAGATTGGTGTCAGAAAAATACCAAGTATAAGGCTACCAACTGCTCGTCCAATACACTGTCCCACTTCCATCGCAGCCAGCACAACAACAGCTAAAGCAAGACTTTCCATGGATTTCCGACTTTTGACTTGTTCTTCACCAATTTGATTGATATCTGTTAGAGCTTTGGATAAAGTTTTGAAAACTTGTTCACTTGTGTTTGAGGTAAACTTGGTAAGGTTTTCAGTGATGACTACTGTTAGTTGGGCGGTTCTAGTTCGTAGCTGGTCTGCACCCTCGCGAATTTCAGTACCCAAGTCACGAACCACATCCATAATGACATCACCAGTATTTCCTTCAACTGCTGCCATACTGTTCACCAATTTAAATTTATTTATGATTTCTAACCTTTATGACATAACTATACTCACGTAAAAGTAATCATTAATAAAATCTTGAACTTTATTCAAATGGTTTTCCTGCAACTTTTTTATGATATGAAGGCAAAATGAAGGCAAACTGTATTATTCAATCATTTAATTATTTAAATAACTGATCCTTTCTTTAGCCTCAAACCAACGCTTAAGCAATGATGTGGACATTTGAACGTCAAAGTTTTTTATTATTCGTCTGGGGTTCGAGAGGAGTTGATGCAGATGTACACAGTGAACAAAGCCTTCAAAGCTTTCTAGACCATGTAAAAATGGAGGAGGATGAGAACATCGAGATAGACACAACTCGAGGAAAAGTTTTATACTCTATGTTCATGTCTAAGATGTGAATGTACATGCGTATTGGCCCAATATTTTAATTGGCCCTGTGTTAAAAATGCATAACCATCTGAACAATGTATTGTAACATCACCGAAGCGCATATATTTCAGCAGTACTGAAACGGTGGTTAAATGGTAATTTATCAATGCTGGAGCAACCAAATGAAGGCATGAATGTGGTGCAGAAGGGTTAGTGTACGTGGTTTCAGTGGTTTCCTTTTAACCGCTGCCAAGTAGTCTCAGTAGATAGTGTGAAGTCTACCCTTCACCCTATCACCTCCTCCATTATCCAAGGAGAGACCTGCAACCCTCTATTATTCCTCCTCTAAGTCAACGCCCTAGTCGATGTAGTGTGTGTAGAGGATCTGCAATGCTGGATTTGGGCAGACGACCTTAGGCTCTTTTTTACATGTCCTCTCAAACCTCAGGCCGCGCTCACTGCACTTGAGAAATGGGATCACTTGTGGCAGAAGGAAATCTTTTACCTATTGATCTTTTACCTATTGTTGATCTAGTACCATTCCATGCCTATAATAAAATAACTTAAATAGCAAAGTAACATAAAACATTTAATTTAACGCTTAGTTAGAAAAGTAATATATCCGATCTATGGAGGTATTGGTTTGCATTCTGGACAATTTATGAATAGCTCTGCAAGAGAAGGGTAAGATAAAATGCATGATGTTGAATTAGTATTTGCTGTGATATCATCTTCATTGTCAAACGCAATTTGAGATATTTCACAAGGCTGATCATCGGATTGTTTAAGGAGTATGCGTTTATTTTGCCTTAACATTAGCAAAAAATAGCTAAAAAGCTCAAAAAATGGCATGGCAATGATTATGTCACTATGTACAGTGCTGTGAGGCATAATTCTTTGGGATTATACTCCACTTCTACTCCACCTCACTGGGCAATTTCCCGATTATGTTACACATATTCTACTTTTTTCCACGTTCCCACTTTTTTCTACTTTTTCTACTTTTTTCACCTCAAGTCCCAACAATTTTCAAAATCGCTAGATAATTGCTGTATTTGAAGCCGCGCTTCTCTCAGCACCTCAAAACATGGATCTAATGTACATTAGCCAACCATACAAAGGAGGAGAGGGCAGCAGGAAAATGACTATGGATTACCGTTACAGCTAAGAGATGGGGAGCCTTCTTAGACTACAGCTTAAGGATGGGGGGTTCCTTATGCTAGTCTGAAACAAGGGAAGGGGTGAGGAGAGAGAGTTATGGGAGAACTTGCCAGGGTAAAGTCCATTGTTTTAGTTTTCACATGGTTGATGATTCGAGGCCTCTCATCCATCGTCTTCCTCTTCTTGGAATCAATTTTACCTTGAAAAGAGACATAAAGCTAGCTTAAGTTTGACTAGTTTTTCATTCAGGACATTGCAGGGTATTCACACTTTGTTCAGCATAGCACAAGGTAGTTGCGCGGCCGCAGGCCGCCTGCCGCGGAGGGCAGGGCAGTCAGAGCTCCGGAGGGCGTAGGGCATGGGTGCGGAGGTCCCGGAGCGTAGCCTAGCATGCGAAGCATGCTAGGCAAAGCGTAGGGGCCGTATCGCCCATGCTCGGAGGCCGGAGGAGCTCTGGCGCCCTGCTCGTAGCGGCGGGCGGCCAAGGCCCGCTTATACAGTTACCCCATTTTTCGTCCGTCTGTCGGCAAATATATATATATATATATATATATATATATATATCGGGCCATATATATATATATATATATATTGGTGATATATATATGAGGTGGGTCCGGGCCCACTCCCAAAACGCAACAGCCCACGGGGGGGGATACCCGGGGGGATTTATATATATATTTTGTCTTTGTTCTAGATTTATGGTCAAAAAACCTCAAAAATAGAGGCCATGAAATTCGAATTTTTTTTTGAAAATGTGCATTTTGCTTTTATCAATTAATAAATGTATTATTTTTAGTTTAAAAAGCCTCAGAAACCAAAAAAAAAACGAGACCTGAACATTGCATTTCTTTTTGTCATTCCAGTTCAGTTATAGTCTGCTGTGGTGGAGTGGAGTATTGAAACAAACTGAGACTAAACCTGTGAAGTGTCAAGACGGCCGCGCATCTATTGGCGATATCCGATATTACCTTGTTTGGGGTGCTCCATGCATTGAAAAATTTAAAAACATGAAATAATTGAAAACGTGCCCATTTTTGACATTTTTTTGGCATTTTTTTGATTTTTGATTTTTTTAGTAAGAAGGGATCCACAGTAAATGAATGAAAGAACTATTCATAATTGCGGATCTA
>JASANA010002942.1:0-20329 GCA_030248095.1 Ptycholaimellus sp. GST1_10
TCCAGCCTCCATGCCCAATCCAAATTTAGATTTATTTTCCTATTCAGCCCAAATTCCAAAACCCTTTGCAAGCATGCTCTTGACACCCCCCTTAACCAATTCCATTGCCTCCATGCTCCATTTTAATACCAAAATGAATGCCTCCATTTTCCAGTCCAACCCACAATTCATCATAAATTTAAACTAAGCAACCCCGTGCCATGCTCTCTGGCTTTATTACAACCCCCATACCCTTGCTGTCATGCTCTATATAAACCGCCTCACTACTTCACTCCAACACCCAAATTTTTGCTGTTGAACCCCATACAAACTCCAAAACCCTAGGCATCCATTCTCCATACAAACCCACCAACCACTCCTTGCCTTCATACTCCACACAAATGCCCAAACCTTTGTAGCCATGCCCCCCACCAAGTTACATTTCGACCACCAAACCCGTTCCCAGGCGTGGATATTCTGTGAAATTTCGGGGGGGGGGAATTTGGAAAAAATTTTTGGCAATAAGTATTTTATCTGCGCTCAAAGCACGCAGAAAATTTTTTTTCACCAAGAGCAATTTTTTCACCTTTTATTTTACCCCAACTGCTTGTTATAGATGAAAAATTTTTTAATTTTGGCAACATATTTTCATTTACGTGTACAGCTTGCCATATTTAAACAAGTATAGCCCAGAAATTAAAGGAAACCAACAAAGAAAAGGAACCATGTACTTATGCCTATGCATGCAAAGCGTGCAAAAATTTTTTTTAATTTTCTATCTAAAGGGATAAAATTCCCCTCCCCCCCCCCCCCCCCCGAAATGATTTCGGGGGAGGGGAAATCCCCCCTTTCCCCCCAATATCCGCCACTGCCCATGCCTCTTCGCTCCATAAGATGTAGGAACCCCCAAACTATTGTCTCCTTATTCCATCCACCCTGGAAACACTTGAAGTTGTGTACAACAAATACTCTTGCCTCCATGTTAATTTCCAATCCTCAAAACGTCGCCTTTTGCTTTATATATTGGGCTGGCGCGAGGGAGCAAAGCGAACCGTCAGCGCCCAGCCCCTCTTTTCGACCCAGGTGTACGTTTTAGGGGTTATTGCTAGATCTCAATTTTGATAAGGCTGCTGCTCGTCACAGAAAGCTCCAATCGCTATAATTTTTTTTGCAATGGAAAGAGCAACATCGAATTGACTATAGTTTATCTTTTGAGTTTTGCATAAAACGTTTGATTTTACCATGAAAAATGCAAAAAACTATTTGTCCGAACTCCTTCTCCTTCTTCTTCTTCTTCTTCTTCTTCTTCTCCTCCGCATCTATTCAATGGACGATAGTAGGTATTCAATCGGCCTGTACTAATGGCATCAATCGGAGAGGTCCAACACAATTACATGTAATTGATATAGGCTAATTATGCACAGTTTGACAAGTGGCTGTGTGGTCAAGTGGCTTGTTCGTCTGACCTGCCTAAGTGAAGGCTAGGTTCGAACCCCTCTCATGACAAATTTTTTTGCTTTTTTTATGTGGATGAAATATGTGGTACCATCGGCAAGTCAATAGTATTTTTTCTCCCAAATTTTTTTTTCCAGCATACTTTTTTTATATTTTATTTTATTAAAAGTGGAAGAAATATCTGGTACCATCGGCAAGCCAAATGTGGATCTCTTTTCTCCAAATATTGAAATTGCCTCGAGTTAAAAGTCTAAGAAATACATCTACTACTAGAGGAATCTGCTGAGCCACCTGCATTTTGTTTTAGCGCGCATTGGAAAGAGCCACTGAACTGCGCGCTGAAACAAAATGCAATTGTCTATGAAGCAGATTCCTCTAGTAGTAGATGTATTTCTTAGACTTTTAACTCGAGGCAATTTCAATATTTGGAGAAAAGAGATCCACATTTGGCTTGCCGATGGTACCAGATATATAGATATATATATATATGCGGAAAGACGGACGCAAAAATGAGGTAACTGGTTAAGCTGGCCTTGGCCGCCCGCCGCTTCGGGCAGGGCGCCAGAGCTCCTCCGGCCTCTGGGCACGGGTGCTACGGCCCCTACACTTCGCCTAGCATGCTTCGCATGCTAGGCTACGCTCCGGGGCCTCCGCACCCATGCCCTCCGGCCTACGGAGCTCTGACTGCCCTGCCCTCCGCGGCAGGCGGCCTTCGGCCGCGCAAAAATTTGAACATGCATAAAACCATGGTTTTTCAATAAAATCAGTTGTGTTTTGGCATATACCCCTGTCGTGGTGATATCTTGAAACTGCTTTAAGGAATTTTGAAAATTTTTATTATTTCCCGATTTATGAACAAAAACCTAAAATCTTGATGTTTCAAAAATTCAAACATCCATAAATCCAGTGTTTTTCAATGAAATCAGTTGAATTTCGGCTTGTACGTCTGTCATGATGACATCTTGAAGTTGAGAAAAAGAATTTTAAGAAAATTGATTATTTATTGATTTATGGGCAAAAATCCAAAATATCGATGTTTCAAAAATTCGAACATCCATTAATCGCTGGTTTTTCAATAAAATCAGCTCAATTTTGGCAGGTACGTTTGTTGAGGCGGTACCTTGAAGCTGTTAAAAGGGATTTGTGAATAATATTTATTATATGTCGATGTATGGCCAAAAACCTTAAATCTTGATGTTTCAAAAATTTTAACAATCATACATTTTGAAAAAACATTTGAACAAGCATAAATTCACTGGTTATTATGGTCAGCCGTATCATTGGATTAGAAGGCATAACATTTGGAAAATTTAGCAACGAAGCATGAGCTTATTACTTAGTAAAAGGCCGCGCATCTTGGCAACAGCCGAGAATACCTTGTTTGCTTTAAGTCTTCATTTCACATGCTGCAGACGTAAACGGCAAATGTTACGTTTGCAAAGTTTGCAAACGTTAGAGGTGCTTTCCGGGTTTTTGCTTGGGCACCTTGGTTCAGTAACTCTCTTATTGTCCAACAGATGGCAGCATATAGAACTTATTGGCCTCAAAAGCCCAAGCTTCATTAGTTTGGACTTGTGACTAGCTTCCGACCCTTTCTTTAGGGTTGGCTTGAATGGGAGAGAGTTGGAAATCGCTTTGATTCGGCAGGAAAGACTTTCTAAAATAAGTTTTCAACTCGCTAGCCCATTTTGTTTTTTTGTCCATGAAGTAAAAAGGAAGGTGGAGGTGGAATAAGGAAGCACTTAATGGGCTGTCTGATTCTTGCTAATGGAGAAGAGGTTTTGCTTGGTGGTGTGGGAGCGTGTTCTGAAAGCGGCATGCTATTACGGCCTCCTCTTCTGCCTCCCTCCCCCCCCCCCTCCCTCCATCCTTACCTCCCTCCCTCCTTCCTGCCCTCCTTTCCCTGCACTTCTTACTTGACCTGCCCTCGGGCTCATAATCTTCTCCCTTTGGCTTTGACGGAACGTCATGCGAATGGATGCCTCAGTGGTCTTCCTTCTCCCTTTGGATTAGCGGGAGCTGAGATGCGTCTTCTTCATTAGCACCCGGGCGACCTCGCAATCCCCCTTCTTCCTCACCTCCTTCCTCTCTCTTCCTTTCCCCAGCCTCCTTTTCTAATGACTTCACACTTTTCATCCTCACCCCCATCTTCTCCCGCCTCCCTCTCCAGTAGCCCTTCAAGAGTCCAAATTAGTGCCGCAGCACCTAAGCTTTCCTTTTCTTTCTAGCCTCCTAGTCACCAGCACTACTCTGGAAACGTTTATTCCGCAGTTGACCTGGGGAAACTGCTTGACTGCCTCGTTGGGAAAGGTAGGGAAATGGCTTGGCAGTGTAGCAGGTGAAGCCCTGTTGAAGAGAGGGTGACAAATTCTTTGCGCCGTTCTAAGGGAAGCTGCAAAAGTGAGGGGAGGTGAAAGGAGAGGAGGGTAGGGGAAGATATATGAGAGGGTGAAAGAAGGAAGGATCACGCAATATCGGCCACGCCTCAAGCCCGCCTGCAAGGTAGGGCTTGAAGCTAGGAAGGAGATCTGGTTGCTAAGCCGCCTCGCGCCCATGCTTTTCGCCTCACCAGGGCGGGATGGTTGAGGAGCTTTCCTTCTTCAAGCGCCCTGCCATGTTTGCCAATGACACTTTCGGCTTCTACCAGCTCGTCCTCCGCAAACATGCCTGCCGGTTCCTCCAATCAATCCCCTTTCCTTCAATCCCTGCCCCCTTCCTTCAATCCCTGTCCTCAACCCCTTTTCCCACTCTCACCATCCCCCTATAGCCTTGACAAGGGGCGGCTTTGAGGCTGCGCTACATCCTGCACCAGCTGAACCGGGGAGAGTTGCCGCTAGAGGAGCTGAAAAAGAACATCGAATATGCGGCGCTGGTGCTGGAGACTGCCTACATGGACGAGACGCGGTACTCATTTTGCCTTAGGGTGGATCGGGTACTTAGGGTACTTACTGAGGATGGATGATTGGCTAGGCGAATCTGCGAAGAGGAGGACGAGTTGTCGGAAGTGACGCCGGAAGCAGTGCCGGACGAGGTTCGGGAATGGCTGGCGGCCACCTTCACCAGTCAACAGCAGAGCAAGCGAGAGAAGCCCAAGTTCAAGTCCGTCGCCAACGCCATTCGCACTGGCATCTTCTTTGAAAAGTTCTCTCTTCTCCACCCTCCTCCACCCCAACTTATCTCCTCCCTCCTCCTATATTTCAGGCTCTTCCGGGGCACCACCAGGGCTCCGGCCATCCCCGTGCCCAGCAAATACACTCCCTACCTACGCGTTGACACCCATTTCCATACGTCTCTTCCTTCTTTTGAGCAAGAGGAAAATTGAAGAATATCAACAAATGGGAGTTCAACGTCTTCGAACTGAACGAGGTGACGGAGAATCACGCCCTGCTCTATATCGGCATTGACATGTTCAACAAATACGGATTCCTTTCCCGCTTCAAGATCCAGGTTACAATATAGCCCCACGGCAGAAATATGTGTTAGGGAAAGCTGGTTTGAGCAAGACACGGTGCTGAACTTCCTGCATCAGCTGGAGAAGGGCTACTCCAGACACAACAACCCTTATCACAACCTCGTCCATGCTTCCGACGTCACTCAGGTTCTTCTTTGTCCTTCTTCATAAGTTCTGAGGGAAGAGAATTGATGTGAGACGACGCATTGGTTCCTGTCCCAGTCCGGTTTCCTGGACTGCATGTCGGACCTGGAGGCCTTTGCCATCCTCTACTCCGCCATGATCCACGGTTCCTTCTGCCTCACTCAGCCCATCCACCCACCCCATCACTCCATCCAGGGCTGATGTTGCAGACTACGAGCACACTGGGCACACGAACAACTTCCACGTTCAATCAGGGTCACTGATGGAGCTGTTTGTCCTCCTGTGTTTGTCCTCTCTCCCCGCTCTCAGCAGGAATATCCCGCCCCCCTATAGGGGGGGTCAGAGCCAGGCTCCAGCCCCCCCTATAGGAGGGGCCAGAGCCAGGCTCCAGCCCCCTCTATAGAGGGGGCCAGCGCCAGCCTGCGTGTGTATGTATTTACATTTAGGTTTTCCTTTGGGCTTCTGGAACTGACATTTGCGTTTTTCCGAATTTTGGGAACTGCGGCAATTGCAGCTTTGAAAAACTTTGATGCAGACAACTTCTCGAATCATGATGGTAAGAAGATCGGCTGTTTCAGCAAGATCTATAGGGGGACTTATGCGAATCATAGTGAGCATAAATTCAGCCAATATGAAATGAAAATTTTTAAAAATTTTATAGTTTTCATGATTTTGTTATGTGATGAAAAATTCCCATGCAAAGATTGAAACATTAAGCATCTGGGTACTAAATCTTACATAATGATAAAGAGTAAAAGTTGTTGAATTCAAATTTCCTATTGGCTGAATCTATTTTCACTAATATTCGCATGATGTGGAAAACTGTTAAGGCCTGAATTCCAATGTTGTTGGTAACCAGTCTTAGCTGCAAATGTCACAGGTCCAGCGATTTATGTTAGTTAAGACTTCCCAAAACAGCCAATCTTCCAATCATCATGATTCAATAAGTTCTTCCATTTCGCAAACTTGCAATTGCCACAGTTCCCGAATTTTGGGAAAACGCAAATGCATACATACGCAGGTTGGCGCCCCTCCAGTACTTTGCCGGACTATTACTTTTTTTTGGACATTGCCGGACATAAACTCTGGACTTTGCCGGACTACAGACTTTGCCGGACTATTTGTTTTTTCAATTTTTCTGAAGTTCTTGTGTTGGCTTCGCCCGACTCCTGGTACTATTGTCAGTCCTTGGTACTCCACGACTTATGGTGGTAGCCGTAGTAGCTCCCTATCGGTCGCTGGGCCAACTACAAGTCAAAAACAAAAACTCCGGCAAAGTGCAACGTCATGGTGACAATAAAATGTCCGGCAAAGTACTGACACCGGTTGGCGCTGGCCCCCTCTATAGAGGGGGCTGGAGCCTGGCTCTGGCCCCTCCTATAGGGGGGGCTGGAGCCTGGCTCTGGCCCCCCCTATAGGGGGGCGGGATATGCCTCGCTCTCAGTGCCTGCCCCAACTGAGGGAGGCCCTAGCTGCTCCACCCACCCTTACACCCTCAAGGCTCCTTCCTTAGCTCATCTTGTCTCCCGTCCTCCTTAGCTTCACTCCTGTCCACCCATCCATCCTACCCGCACCAGTGCCGTGCCACCATCATCCTTCCCTTGCTAACAGGCATGATCTAGTTTTCAGTCTTCTCCATATTGTCCGATAGCTTGCTCCGCAGCCGTGATAGTTTATAGCGCCTATGGCGAACCGTTCCTAGAAGGAGAGGAAATTGCAGCTCCGATTTGTCGCTCATCTACAACGACAAATCAGTGCTGGAGAATCACCACGCCTCCTCCTGCTTCCGCTTCATGAAAGAGGACGACTCCAAGAACATCATCGCTGGTCTTACCAGAGATGAGTTCCGGTTGCCCCACTTTCTACACTCCTGCTCTCCTTGATGGCTTGGATTGAGTGTGTTTGCAGAGAATTTCGTAATCTAGTGATCGAGATAGTGATGGCCACCGACATGTCCACTCACTTTGTACAGGTGAAGACGATGAAGAATATGCTGACACTGCCGGAAGGGTTGCCAGTTTCCATTCCCTCTGCCCTTCCTCTGCCAACACTAAGCTGGACTGCAGCATTGACAAGAACAAAGCCATGTGCCTTATCGTCCACTGCAGCGACATCTCTCATCCTTGTTGGCTCACCATCTGCTTCCCTGCTTGAGAAAGGAGGAAGGAATGGGCTGTGCTGCAGCAAAACCCTGGGACCTGCACCACCGCTGGACCTCTCAGGTCCTAGCCGAGTTCTTCCGACAAGGCGATCTTGAGGCTTCCCTCGGCCTCCCCTACTCACCCCTCTGCGACCGACACACCACTCGCATTGCGGACTCACAGATCGGTTCCTCACTTCTACTTCTAGACTTCTACTTCTACACCACCCTTCTACAGGCTTCATCGACTTCATCGTGGAGCCCACGCTTAACGTCACCTTCGAAATGCTCGTCAAGATGGTCGAGCCACTAGTCGCCATCACTGGCTCCCAAACTGCCTCGGAAATAGGCGATGTGAGTTGAATTGTCCCACTTTTTCATAGTTTCCATTTGATACATGAAACTAAAAGATGTACTAAGCGGTAAGCTCTTTTTTAAATTGAAATAAGAAAGAAGTTGGGCCAGGGACGACCAATGCCCTCGAGAAACCGCCTATCTGCACTTATTCGCCCACAATTGGTATTTTGGTACTTCCATTTTTGTAACCCCTTCTTTATCCGCTCCTAGGCTATCGTCGTTACAGATCCTCCTACCTCCCATTCTAGTAGCCTCTCCTTATCATTGCTCCTTTTTCGATCAAGTTGTCACAAAAAGTAAAAAAGCTAAATTTGATTCTATTTATCAGCCCATGACAAACGTATATTATGGAAATGTAATAATATTATGGTTACATTAGTTCATAATTTATTTTAAATTGCTGGCCTCGTCAAAAAGATTCAAATACGCATGACCTTTTACCCTGAAACTATCCTCATGGAATATTGGGGGGCATGAAAAGAAAAAGGAAAAGAAAGGATTTGAGGACATGTCGCAGCTGGACAATGAGGACGAGGGTATCGGGGAAAGCCGCCTGGACTCCATTTCACCAACACCCACTGGAAACTCAGGGCGCTCTTCAGCCAGGATGATGGCCGGCCGTCTCCCCCTCACCAGCGATGGAAAACTTGCCATACCAACTCCCGGCGTCGCCATACTCAAGGCCAATCGTAGTCGCTGGAAAGAAAAGTCCGTCGTCGGTTAGAACTCTTCCCACTTTTCCAGCCTCAAGTTTCCAGGCAAGCCGAATGAGGAATGAGTTTACGGTGGAAGAGAAGTGAAAAGAAATTATTTGGATACAGAAGAGGAGGAGCGGAAAAAGGCGGAAGCAGCCAAGGCCGCCAACGGAGAAACGACGGGGAAATAACTAGAATAGATTTCACATTTCAACCCCTCTGCTTTCCATCTGTAGTCTATAGCTGCTCTGGTATACAGGATTTAGCAATTCGGTGCGCATCAACCGGTCCCAGTCTTGTTACATCATTTACCTCTCATTCCTTGCTCTGTTTTTGTTCACAATGAAGAAATGTTGCAATAAAATATAATAAAATCCTTCTTTAGAATTTGTCCCCCGTAGAAAGTTGCAATTTGCATTGAAGTAAATTGAAGTTTGCATTCATTTTATTGCACAGAAGTGCATAATTGACCTGTACATTGTTTTCTTTCGGACAACACTGCTGACCAAACGAACACGCGAAAAAAGACAATCTATTAATGTTAAACAGGGCAAATAATTGAGCTGGATAGGAGAAGCTAGTGTTGTCACAAGTATAGCAGTTGAAGTAAAGCAGTAGAGAAATGAATTCTGATATGACGAAATTTAGTTAAGTTTGAAATAAAGCTCTAAACCAAATAGTACGAAAACGGCACGAGAGAGGTGAAGTTTGAGTTGAACAAACAGCCTCGCAAAACCCACGACCTTCTATCTTACCCTCCATTCTATTCAGCCAAGCACCCCTAAATTACCCTGACCTTGGCTATGGGTATGAATTAAACTTTTACCATCGGTTTGTTTATTCTTTGTTCATTTCTAACAGCAATTTTTATTACTGGTACAAGAGCAAATGAAGGCTTTTTTCGAGCAGGGCAAAGTAGATGGCTGGGAATTGTTTGCTTTTCAGCCATGGGGTAGGGGGTTGGGAGGAGAGAGAGCACTTCAGTTCGCAACAGCGGTACACCCTATCCTATGCATCTGCATGCAGCAAATAGGCCCCCTTTGCCGCTATATTTCGATGCTGGCGTGATTTTAATGCAATAAACAAAATTGGCAGAAAGGTAAGTTGAAAGGTGGAAAAATGGCGCAAGCTCAGAGCTACGAGCTGGTCTACTTCCCGGCAAGAGGTCGTGGCGAGGCCCTGCGCTGGATCTTTGACGTGGCCGGGGTGGCCTTCAAGGACACACTCGTTCAGATGGAAGCCTGGCCCCAGCTCAAGCCCAGTCAGTCATCCTATCAATCATTCAGAGCTACGAGCTGGTCTACTTCCCGGCAAGAGGTCGTGGCGAGGCCCTGCGCTGGATCTTTGACGTGGCCGGGGTGGCCTTCAAGGACACAATCGTTCAGATGGAAGCCTGGCCCCAGCTCAAGCCCAGTCTCTCCTCCTATCAATCATTCAGAGCTACGAGCTGGTCTACTTCCCGGCAAGAGGTCGTGGCGAGGCCCTGCGCTGGATCTTTGACGTGGCCGGGGTGGCCTTCAAGGACACACTCGTTCAGATGGAAGCCTGGCCCCAGCTCAAGCCCAGTCAGTCATCCTATCAATCATTCAGAGCTACGAGCTGGTCTACTTCCCGGCAAGAGGTCGTGGCGAGGCCCTGCGCTGGATCTTTGACGTGGCCGGGGTGGCCTTCAAGGACACAATCGTTCAGATGGAAGCCTGGCCCCAGCTCAAGCCCAGTCTCTCCTCCTATCAATCATTCAGAGCTACGAGCTGGTCTACTTCCCGGCAAGAGGTCGTGGCGAGGCCCTGCGCTGGATCTTTGACGTGGCCGGGGTGGCCTTCAAGGACACACTCGTTCAGATGGAAGCCTGGCCCCAGCTCAAGCCCAGTCAGTCATCCTATCAATCATTCAGAGCTACGAGCTGGTCTACTTCCCGGCAAGAGGTCGTGGCGAGGCCCTGCGCTGGATCTTTGACGTGGCCGGGGTGGCCTTCAAGGACACACTCGTTCAGATGGAAGCCTGGCCCCAGCTCAAGCCCAGTCAGTCATCCTATCAATCATTCAGAGCTACGAGCTGGTCTACTTCCCGGCAAGAGGTCGTGGCGAGGCCCTGCGCTGGATCTTTGACGTGGCCGGGGTGGCCTTCAAGGACACAATCGTTCAGATGGAAGCCTGGCCCCAGCTCAAGCCCAGTCTCTCCTCCTATCAATCATTCAGAGCTACGAGCTGGTCTACTTCCCGGCAAGAGGTCGTGGCGAGGCCCTGCGCTGGATCTTTGACGTGGCCGGGGTGGCCTTCAAGGACACACTCATTCAGATGGAAGCCTGGCCCCAGCTCAAGCCCAGTCAGTCATCCTATCAATCATTCAGAGCTACGAGCTGGTCTACTTCCCGGCAAGAGGTCGTGGCGAGGCCCTGCGCTGGATCTTTGACGTGGCCGGGGTGGCCTTCAAGGACACAATCGTTCAGATGGAAGCCTGGCCCCAGCTCAAGCCCAGTCTCTCCTCCTATCAATCATTCAGAGCTACGAGCTGGTCTACTTCCCGGCAAGAGGTCGTGGCGAGGCCCTGCGCTGGATCTTTGACGTGGCCGGGGTGGCCTTCAAGGACACACTCGTTCAGATGGAAGCCTGGCCCCAGCTCAAGCCCAGTCAGTCATCCTATCAATCATTCAGAGCTACGAGCTGGTCTACTTCCCGGCAAGAGGTCGTGGCGAGGCCCTGCGCTGGATCTTTGACGTGGCCGGGGTGGCCTTCAAGGACACAATCGTTCAGATGGAAGCCTGGCCCCAGCTCAAGCCCAGTCTCTCCTCCTATCAATCATTCAGAGCTACGAGCTGGTCTACTTCCCGGCAAGAGGTCGTGGCGAGGCCCTGCGCTGGATCTTTGACGTGGCCGGGGTGGCCTTCAAGGACACACTCGTTCAGATGGAAGCCTGGCCCCAGCTCAAGCCCAGTCAGTCATCCTATCAATCATTCAGAGCTACGAGCTGGTCTACTTCCCGGCAAGAGGTCGTGGCGAGGCCCTGCGCTGGATCTTTGACGTGGCCGGGGTGGCCTTCAAGGACACAATCGTTCAGATGGAAGCCTGGCCCCAGCTCAAGCCCAGTCAGTCATCCTATCAATCATTCAGAGCTACGAGCTGGTCTACTTCCCGGCAAGAGGTCGTGGCGAGGCCCTGCGCTGGATCTTTGACGTGGCCGGGGTGGCCTTCAAGGACACACTCGTTCAGATGGAAGCCTGGCCCCAGCTCAAGCCCAGTCAGTCATCCTATCAATCATTCAGAGCTACGAGCTGGTCTACTTCCCGGCAAGAGGTCGTGGCGAGGCCCTGCGCTGGATCTTTGACGTGGCCGGGGTGGCCTTCAAGGACACAATCGTTCAGATGGAAGCCTGGCCCCAGCTCAAGCCCAGTCTCTCCTCCTATCAATCATTCAGAGCTACGAGCTGGTCTACTTCCCGGCAAGAGGTCGTGGCGAGGCCCTGCGCTGGATCTTTGACGTGGCCGGGGTGGCCTTCAAGGACACAATCGTTCAGATGGAAGCCTGGCCCCAGCTCAAGCCCAGTCTCTCCTCCTATCAATCATTCAGAGCTACGAGCTGGTCTACTTCCCGGCAAGAGGTCGTGGCGAGGCCCTGCGCTGGATCTTTGACGTGGCCGGGGTGGCCTTCAAGGACACACTCATTCAGATGGAAGCCTGGCCCCAGCTCAAGCCCAGTCAGTCATCCTATCAATCATTCAGAGCTACGAGCTGGTCTACTTCCCGGCAAGAGGTCGTGGCGAGGCCCTGCGCTGGATCTTTGACGTGGCCGGGGTGGCCTTCAAGGACACAATCGTTCAGATGGAAGCCTGGCCCCAGCTCAAGCCCAGTCTCTCCTCCTATCAATCATTCAGAGCTACGAGCTGGTCTACTTCCCGGCAAGAGGTCGTGGCGAGGCCCTGCGCTGGATCTTTGACGTGGCCGGGGTGGCCTTCAAGGACACACTCGTTCAGATGGAAGCCTGGCCCCAGCTCAAGCCCAGTCAGTCATCCTATCAATCATTCAGAGCTACGAGCTGGTCTACTTCCCGGCAAGAGGTCGTGGCGAGGCCCTGCGCTGGATCTTTGATGTGGCCGGGGTGGCCTTCAAGGACACACTCGTTCAGATGGAAGCCTGGCCCCAGCTCAAGCCCAGTCAGTCATCCTATCAATCATTCAGAGCTACGAGCTGGTCTACTTCCCGGCAAGAGGTCGTGGCGAGGCCCTGCGCTGGATCTTTGACGTGGCCGGGGTGGCCTTCAAGGACACACTCGTTCAGATGGAAGCCTGGCCCCAGCTCAAGCCCAGTCAGTCATCCTATCAATCATTCAGAGCTATGAGCTGGTCTACTTCCCGGCAAGAGGTCGTGGCGAGGCCCTGCGCTGGATCTTTGACGTGGCCGGGGTGGCCTTCAAGGACACACTCGTTCAGATGGAAGCCTGGCCCCAGCTCAAGCCCAGTCAGTCATCCTATCAATCATTCAGAGCTACGAGCTGGTCTACTTCCCGGCAAGAGGTCGTGGCGAGGCCCTGCGCTGGATCTTTGACGTGGCCGGGGTGGCCTTCAAGGACACACTCGTTCAGATGGAAGCCTGGCCCCAGCTCAAGCCCAGTCAGTCATCCTATTAATCATTCAGAGCTACGAGCTGGTCTACTTCCCGGCAAGAGGTCGTGGCGAGGCCCTGCGCTGGATCTTTGACGTGGCCGGGGTGGCCTTCAAGGACACAATCGTTCAGATGGAAGCCTGGCCCCAGCTCAAGCCCAGTCTCTCCTCCTATCAATCATTCAGAGCTACGAGCTGGTCTACTTCCCGGCAAGAGGTCGTGGCGAGGCCCTGCGCTGGATCTTTGACGTGGCCGGGGTGGCCTTCAAGGACACACTCGTTCAGATGGAAGCCTGGCCCCAGCTCAAGCCCAGTCAGTCATCCTATCAATCATTCAGAGCTACGAGCTGGTCTACTTCCCGGCAAGAGGTCGTGGCGAGGCCCTGCGCTGGATCTTTGACGTGGCCGGGGTGGCCTTCAAGGACACAATCGTTCAGATGGAAGCCTGGCCCCAGCTCAAGCCCAGTCTCTCCTCCTATCAATCATTCAGAGCTACGAGCTGGTCTACTTCCCGGCAAGAGGTCGTGGCGAGGCCCTGCGCTGGATCTTTGACGTGGCCGGGGTGGCCTTCAAGGACACACTCGTTCAGATGGAAGCCTGGCCCCAGCTCAAGCCCAGTCAGTCATCCTATCAATCATTCAGAGCTACGAGCTGGTCTACTTCCCGGCAAGAGGTCGTGGCGAGGCCCTGCGCTGGATCTTTGACGTGGCCGGGGTGGCCTTCAAGGACACAATCGTTCAGATGGAAGCCTGGCCCCAGCTCAAGCCCAGTCTCTCCTCCTATCAATCATTCAGAGCTACAAGCTGGTCTACTTCCCGGCAAGAGGTCGTGGCGAGGCCCTGCGCTGGATCTTTGACGTGGCCGGGGTGGCCTTCAAGGACACACTCGTTCAGATGGAAGCCTGGCCCCAGCTCAAGCCCAGTCAGTCATCCTATCAATCATTCAGAGCTACGAGCTGGTCTACTTCCTGGCAAGAGGTCGTGGCGAGGCCCTGCGCTGGATCTTTGACGTGGCCGGGGTGGCCTTCAAGGACACAATCGTTCAGATGGAAGCCTGGCCCCAGCTCAAGCCCAGTCTCTCCTCCTATCAATCATTCAGAGCTACGAGCTGGTCTACTTCCCGGCAAGAGGTCGTGGCGAGGCCCTGCGCTGGATCTTTGACGTGGCCGGGGTGGCCTTCAAGGACACACTCGTTCAGATGGAAGCCTGGCCCCAGCTCAAGCCCAGTCAGTCATCCTATCAATCATTCAGAGCTACGAGCTGGTCTACTTCCCGGCAAGAGGTCGTGGCGAGGCCCTGCGCTGGATCTTTGACGTGGCCGGGGTGGCCTTCAAGGACACAATCGTTCAGATGGAAGCCTGGCCCCAGCTCAAGCCCAGTCAGTCATCCTATCAATCATTCAGAGCTACGAGCTGGTCTACTTCCCGGCAAGAGGTCGTGGCGAGGCCCTGCGCTGGATCTTTGACGTGGCCGGGGTGGCCTTCAAGGACACACTCGTTCAGATGGAAGCCTGGCCCCAGCTCAAGCCCAGTCAGTCATCCTATCAATCATTCAGAGCTACGAGCTGGTCTACTTCCCGGCAAGAGGTCGTGGCGAGGCCCTGCGCTGGATCTTTGACGTGGCCGGGGTGGCCTTCAAGGACACACTCGTTCAGATGGAAGCCTGGCCCCAGCTCAAGCCCAGTCAGTCATCCTATCAATCATTCAGAGCTACGAGCTGGTCTACTTCCCGGCAAGAGGTCGTGGCGAGGCCCTGCGCTGGATCTTTGACGTGGCCGGGGTGGCCTTCAAGGACACAATCGTTCAGATGGAAGCCTGGCCCCAGCTCAAGCCCAGTCAGTCATCCTATCAATCATTCAGAGCTACGAGCTGGTCTACTTCCCGGCAAGAGGTCGTGGCGAGGCCCTGCGCTGGATCTTTGACGTGGCCGGGGTGGCCTTCAAGGACACAATCGTTCAGATGGAAGCCTGGCCCCAGCTCAAGCCCAGTCTCTCCTCCTATCAATCATTCAGAGCTACGAGCTGGTCTACTTCCCGGCAAGAGGTCGTGGCGAGGCCCTGCGCTGGATCTTTGACGTGGCCGGGGTGGCCTTCAAGGACACACTCGTTCAGATGGAAGCCTGGCCCCAGCTCAAGCCCAGTCAGTCATCCTATCAATCATTCAGAGCTACGAGCTGGTCTACTTCCCGGCAAGAGGTCGTGGCGAGGCCCTGCGCTGGATCTTTGACGTGGCCGGGGTGGCCTTCAAGGACACAATCGTTCAGATGGAAGCCTGGCCCCAGCTCAAGCCCAGTCTCTCCTCCTATCAATCATTCAGAGCTACGAGCTGGTCTACTTCCCGGCAAGAGGTCGTGGCGAGGCCCTGCGCTGGATCTTTGACGTGGCCGGGGTGGCCTTCAAGGACACACTCGTTCAGATGGAAGCCTGGCCCCAGCTCAAGCCCAGTCAGTCATCCTATCAATCATTCAGAGCTACGAGCTGGTCTACTTCCCGGCAAGAGGTCGTGGCGAGGCCCTGCGCTGGATCTTTGACGTGGCCGGGGTGGCCTTCAAGGACACAATCGTTCAGATGGAAGCCTGGCCCCAGCTCAAGCCCAGTCTCTCCTCCTATCAATCATTCAGAGCTACGAGCTGGTCTACTTCCCGGCAAGAGGTCGTGGCGAGGCCCTGCGCTGGATCTTTGACGTGGCCGGGGTGGCCTTCAAGGACACACTCGTTCAGATGGAAGCCTGGCCCCAGCTCAAGCCCAGTCAGTCATCCTATCAATCATTCAGAGCTACGAGCTGGTCTACTTCCCGGCAAGAGGTCGTGGCGAGGCCCTGCGCTGGATCTTTGACGTGGCCGGGGTGGCCTTCAAGGACACAATCGTTCAGATGGAAGCCTGGCCCCAGCTCAAGCCCAGTCTCTCCTCCTATCAATCATTCAGAGCTACGAGCTGGTCTACTTCCCGGCAAGAGGTCGTGGCGAGGCCCTGCGCTGGATCTTTGACGTGGCCGGGGTGGCCTTCAAGGACACACTCGTTCAGATGGAAGCCTGGCCCCAGCTCAAGCCCAGTCAGTCATCCTATCAATCATTCAGAGCTACGAGCTGGTCTACTTCCCGGCAAGAGGTCGTGGCGAGGCCCTGCGCTGGATCTTTGACGTGGCCGGGGTGGCCTTCAAGGACACAATCGTTCAGATGGAAGCCTGGCCCCAGCTCAAGCCCAGTCTCTCCTCCTATCAATCATTCAGAGCTACGAGCTGGTCTACTTCCCGGCAAGAGGTCGTGGCGAGGCCCTGCGCTGGATCTTTGACGTGGCCGGGGTGGCCTTCAAGGACACACTCGTTCAGATGGAAGCCTGGCCCCAGCTCAAGCCCAGTCAGTCATCCTATCAATCATTCAGAGCTACGAGCTGGTCTACTTCCCGGCAAGAGGTCGTGGCGAGGCCCTGCGCTGGATCTTTGACGTGGCCGGGGTGGCCTTCAAGGACACAATCGTTCAGATGGAAGCCTGGCCCCAGCTCAAGCCCAGTCAGTCATCCTATCAATCATTCAGAGCTACGAGCTGGTCTACTTCCCGGCAAGAGGTCGTGGCGAGGCCCTGCGCTGGATCTTTGACGTGGCCGGGGTGGCCTTCAAGGACACACTCGTTCAGATGGAAGCCTGGCCCCAGCTCAAGCCCAGTCAGTCATCCTATCAATCATTCAGAGCTACGAGCTGGTCTACTTCCCGGCAAGAGGTCGTGGCGAGGCCCTGCGCTGGATCTTTGACGTGGCCGGGGTGGCCTTCAAGGACACAATCGTTCAGATGGAAGCCTGGCCCCAGCTCAAGCCCAGTCAGTCATCCTATCAATCATTCAGAGCTACGAGCTGGTCTACTTCCCGGCAAGAGGTCGTGGCGAGGCCCTGCGCTGGATCTTTGACGTGGCCGGGGTGGCCTTCAAGGACACACTCGTTCAGATGGAAGCCTGGCCCCAGCTCAAGCCCAGTCAGTCATCCTATCAATCATTCAGAGCTACGAGCTGGTCTACTTCCCGGCAAGAGGTCGTGGCGAGGCCCTGCGCTGGATCTTTGACGTGGCCGGGGTGGCCTTCAAGGACACAATCGTTCAGATGGAAGCCTGGCCCCAGCTCAAGCCCAGTCAGTCATCCTATCAATCATTCAGAGCTACGAGCTGGTCTACTTCCCGGCAAGAGGTCGTGGCGAGGCCCTGCGCTGGATCTTTGACGTGGCCGGGGTGGCCTTCAAGGACACAATCGTTCAGATGGAAGCCTGGCCCCAGCTCAAGCCCAGTCTCTCCTCCTATCAATCATTCAGAGCTACGAGCTGGTCTACTTCCCGGCAAGAGGTCGTGGCGAGGCCCTGCGCTGGATCTTTGACGTGGCCGGGGTGGCCTTCAAGGACACACTCGTTCAGATGGAAGCCTGGCCCCAGCTCAAGCCCAGTCAGTCATCCTATCAATCATTCAGAGCTACGAGCTGGTCTACTTCCCGGCAAGAGGTCGTGGCGAGGCCCTGCGCTGGATCTTTGACGTGGCCGGGGTGGCCTTCAAGGACACAATCGTTCAGATGGAAGCCTGGCCCCAGCTCAAGCCCAGTCAGTCATCCTATCAATCATTCAGAGCTACGAGCTGGTCTACTTCCCGGCAAGAGGTCGTGGCGAGGCCCTGCGCTGGATCTTTGACGTGGCCGGGGTGGCCTTCAAGGACACACTCGTTCAGATGGAAGCCTGGCCCCAGCTCAAGCCCAGTCAGTCATCCTATCAATCATTCAGAGCTACGAGCTGGTCTACTTCCCGGCAAGAGGTCGTGGCGAGGCCCTGCGCTGGATCTTTGACGTGGCCGGGGTGGCCTTCAAGGACACAATCGTTCAGATGGAAGCCTGGCCCCAGCTCAAGCCCAGTCTCTCCTCCTATCAATCATTCAGAGCTACGAGCTGGTCTACTTCCCGGCAAGAGGTCGTGGCGAGGCCCTGCGCTGGATCTTTGACGTGGCCGGGGTGGCCTTCAAGGACACACTCGTTCAGATGGAAGCCTGGCCCCAGCTCAAGCCCAGTCAGTCATCCTATCAATCATTCAGAGCTACGAGCTGGTCTACTTCCCGGCAAGAGGTCGTGGCGAGGCCCTGCGCTGGATCTTTGACGTGGCCGGGGTGGCCTTCAAGGACACAATCGTTCAGATGGAAGCCTGGCCCCAGCTCAAGCCCAGTCTCTCCTCCTATCAATCATTCAGAGCTACGAGCTGGTCTACTTCCCGGCAAGAGGTCGTGGCGAGGCCCTGCGCTGGATCTTTGACGTGGCCGGGGTGGCCTTCAAGGACACACTCGTTCAGATGGAAGCCTGGCCCCAGCTCAAGCCCAGTCAGTCATCCTATCAATCATTCAGAGCTACGAGCTGGTCTACTTCCCGGCAAGAGGTCGTGGCGAGGCCCTGCGCTGGATCTTTGACGTGGCCGGGGTGGCCTTCAAGGACACAATCGTTCAGATGGAAGCCTGGCCCCAGCTCAAGCCCAGTCTCTCCTCCTATCAATCATTCAGAGCTACGAGCTGGTCTACTTCCCGGCAAGAGGTCGTGGCGAGGCCCTGCGCTGGATCTTTGACGTGGCCGGGGTGGCCTTCAAGGACACACTCGTTCAGATGGAAGCCTGGCCCCAGCTCAAGCCCAGTCAGTCATCCTATCAATCATTCAGAGCTACGAGCTGGTCTACTTCCCGGCAAGAGGTCGTGGCGAGGCCCTGCGCTGGATCTTTGACGTGGCCGGGGTGGCCTTCAAGGACACAATCGTTCAGATGGAAGCCTGGCCCCAGCTCAAGCCCAGTCTCTCCTCCTATCAATCATTCAGAGCTACGAGCTGGTCTACTTCCCGGCAAGAGGTCGTGGCGAGGCCCTGCGCTGGATCTTTGACGTGGCCGGGGTGGCCTTCAAGGACACACTCGTTCAGATGGAAGCCTGGCCCCAGCTCAAGCCCAGTCAGTCATCCTATCAATCATTCAGAGCTACGAGCTGGTCTACTTCCCGGCAAGAGGTCGTGGCGAGGCCCTGCGCTGGATCTTTGACGTGGCCGGGGTGGCCTTCAAGGACACAATCGTTCAGATGGAAGCCTGGCCCCAGCTCAAGCCCAGTCAGTCATCCTATCAATCATTCAGAGCTACGAGCTGGTCTACTTCCCGGCAAGAGGTCGTGGCGAGGCCCTGCGCTGGATCTTTGACGTGGCCGGGGTGGCCTTCAAGGACACAATCGTTCAGATGGAAGCCTGGCCCCAGCTCAAGCCCAGTCTCTCCTCCTATCAATCATTCAGAGCTACGAGCTGGTCTACTTCCCGGCAAGAGGTCGTGGCGAGGCCCTGCGCTGGATCTTTGACGTGGCCGGGGTGGCCTTCAAGGACACAATCGTTCAGATGGAAGCCTGGCCCCAGCTCAAGCCCAGTCAGTCATCCTATCAATCATTCAGAGCTACGAGCTGGTCTACTTCCCGGCAAGAGGTCGTGGCGAGGCCCTGCGCTGGATCTTTGACGTGGCCGGGGTGGCCTTCAAGGACACAATCGTTCAGATGGAAGCCTGGCCCCAGCTCAAGCCCAGTCAGTCAAAAACAGGACGGCAAAACACACCCAGAAACCCCCCACCACTCCTATCAATCATTCAGAGCTACGAGCTGGTCTACTTCCCGGCAAGAGGTCGTGGCGAGGCCCTGCGCTGGATCTTTGACGTGGCCGGGGTGGCCTTCAAGGACACACTCGTTCAGATGGAAGCCTGGCCCCAGCTCAAGCCCAGTCAGTCATCCTATCAATCATTCAGAGCTACGAGCTGGTCTACTTCCCGGCAAGAGGTCGTGGCGAGGCCCTGCGCTGGATCTTTGACGTGGCCGGGGTGGCCTTCAAGGACACAATCGTTCAGATGGAAGCCTGGCCCCAGCTCAAGCCCAGTCAGTCATCCTATCAATCATTCAGAGCTACGAGCTGGTCTACTTCCCGGCAAGAGGTCGTGGCGAGGCCCTGCGCTGGATCTTTGACGTGGCCGGGGTGGCCTTCAAGGACACAATCGTTCAGATGGAAGCCTGGCCCCAGCTCAAGCCCAGTCTCTCATCCTATCAATCATTCAGAGCTACGAGCTGGTCTACTTCCCGGCAAGAGGTCGTGGCGAGGCCCTGCGCTGGATCTTTGACGTGGCCGGGGTGGCCTTCAAGGACACAATCGTTCAGATGGAAGCCTGGCCCCAGCTCAAGCCCAGTCTCTCATCCTATCAATCATTCAGAGCTACGAGCTGGTCTACTTCCCGGCAAGAGGTCGTGGCGAGGCCCTGCGCTGGATCTTTGACGTGGCCGGGGTGGCCTTCAAGGACACAATCGTTCAGATGGAAGCCTGGCCCCAGCTCAAGCCCAGTCTCTCCTCCTATCAATCATTCAGATCTACTAGCTGGTCTACTTCACTGCAAGAGGTCGTGGAGAGGCACAGATCTGGATCTTTGACGTGGCCGGGGTGGCCTTCAAGGACACACTCGTTCAGATGGAAGCCTGGCCCCAGCTCAAGCCCAGTCAGTCATCCTATC
>JASANA010002944.1:0-12006 GCA_030248095.1 Ptycholaimellus sp. GST1_10
AAACACTGAAGCGGAGATTCACAATTTCAGTAATTAAGCATGTAATGAGACAAAAAAAATAAACTAGTAATTTAGCATTCAGACCTAGCTTATCATTTTGCCACAATCTAAGCTTCGTTATCTTTTTTTAATCATGTCAATAGCATTCTTTGATCGCAAGATATGCTCTCTTAAAGTTTGCAAAATTTTGAAATTTAGTGGGGGGGTGTCTTTATTTCAAATCCTAAATTTCTGCCAATTTTAGGGTTTCACTTGCACTAGGTCCAATTTTTGTCTAAATTTCAAGAAAAATTCTAAATTTCGTGAAATTTATGACTATCTAGTGCAAGTGGAAAATTCAAGCTAGTGCAAGTGAAAAAAAGCTAGTGCAAGTGGGAAATTCGAGCTAGTGCAAGTGAGCTAGTGCAACTGCCAAATTTTGCCTAAATTTAGAATTCTGCGACCTAGTGAAAGAGCCCCCAGATCCTGTCGCAGGGTTTGTCTCAGGAGGACAGTGACAATGAAGCTACACTGGCCCGCCTCTTGGACGAGTGCAGCCTGAGGCCAGGTTTGATGCTCTTCTCAACTTCAGATCAATGATGTCACATGTAGGTTCAGTGCTCAGTCTTTTTTGCACGGCCGAAGGCCGCCTGCTGCGGAGGGCAGGGCAGTCAGAGCTCCGGAGGCTGGAGGGCATGGGTGCGGAGGCCCCGGAGCGTAGCCTAGCATGCGAAGCATGCTAGGCGAAGCGTAGGGGCCGTAGCACCCGTGCCCGGAGGCCGGAAGAGCTCTGGCGCCCTGCCCAAAGCGGCGGGCGGCCAAGGCCAGCTTAAGCAGTTACCCCATTTTTGTGTCCGTCTGTCTGCATATATATTATATATATACGCGTGATGCCATTTTAGGGGGGGTCTTGGCGCCACCTGGATTCTTTAGTTATCTTGGCATGTGATAGCTCTACGTTTGGCTTTTGATGAGGTAATCAATATTTTTGGGTTGCTCCATGCATGGAAAAATTTTAAATTATGAAATAATTGAACATGTGCCGATTTTTGCCATTTTTGGACATTTTTTGACTTTGAAGATTCATAACTCCTTCATTTTTTACTTTGGCTGTCAGACTTTTTGACCGCGGAGCGGCCCGAAGGGCCGCTCCGCAGTCTATAGAGGTTACTCAACTTTTGTCCTCATATATATATGTATTTCTGGAAATGCTGTCCACGGGCAAATTCTCTACGGATTGGGACAAACTTTTTTTTTCCTGAAAGGTTATGCTATTTTAGGAAGATCTGGAGGGGTGGAACCGGTCTCCAAGCATTTGAAACATTACTTTTTTGGGTAGAAAGGTTTAAACATTGCATTATACAGTTTTTGCCCTGTAGCACCTGTAATCTTGAGAACTGCACAGACAACTTGAATTTTTTTGTTCACAAGTTGTATATAACGATTCCAAATCTGTGCTTACTTTTGAAAGTGGTTGAGAAACCACAGACTTGCCCTCTTGAGTGACAAACTTTCACGCATGACAATGGCATCAATAATTAGTAGCAGCTGAACGGCTGATTATTGAATAGTACACTTGAGTTTTTTTGTTCACAAGACGTATATAACGATTCCAAATCTGTGCTTACTTTTGAAAATGGTTGAGAAACCACAGACTTGCCCTCTTGAGTGACAAAATTTCACACATGACAATAGCCTCAATAATTAGTAGCAGCTGAACGGCTGATAATTGCACAGACGACTTAAGTTTTTTTGTTCACAAGTCATATATAACGATTCCAAATCTGTGCTTACTTTTGAAAATGGTTGAGAAACCACAGAATTTTCCTTTTGAGATGCAATGATCACCTTCACAGCATAATTTTTCCTTAATTTTTGGATTTTACTACATTTGGATGTGTAAGCGCTCCGCGGTCACCTATTGCGCTTTGTGCCATATACTTGTTTTAAATTAAAGCTACAACAGTTCTGCTTAAAATACATTAAATAGTTTTTAAATTTTTAAAGTAAAATATTTGAAAAAAGTGGATTGACTGATGCCAATTTTTCGATTTCTTTCCTACCCAGGAGCCCAATGTTTTTGGAAAGAGTCAAGTAATTCTTCAAGACAAGAAGACGCATGGTAAGCATGATGCAGGCAATGTCAATTACTTTGTCATTGAACAGGTTCATGAGTCAGTTGAAGTTTTTGAATATTTTACACTTCATAGTGGCCATAAAGGCCACGAAGATGTCTTAAACTTATATTGTATTTACACATTTAGACATCCTTTTTTCTGAAAGGTGAGCATATTTAAGGAACAATTGGAATTGGTTGCATAACTTTAACTAAAGGTGGTCGCGCAAAGCGCGGCCACTGACCTATATTACTAGTATATATATATCCATATATATAATAGAGGAGCCTGTCCTGTGAGTGAGCATTTCGCGCGCCATGAGGGAAGCTTCTGGTGAGGAGTTAAGAGTGTTATTGGGTAAATCAGGGCTGGGGAACACGATTTTGAAAGGAACAGCTTGCACCGATCACGGGAAAGTGCTTAAAACATCGAAAATGTGACTTTTATCAATGTTTTGCAACTGCGCAGTTTTGAAAGCTACTCATTGAAGTGAAGTTTTAGCCATTACACATAAATATTCCCAAACAAATAAGCCTCGAACCTCTTTGGCAACCTAACCCCACTCGGGTTGGGTGCCTAATCTTTGAAGTCCCTTGAGGACAGCCAGGTGTTTGCTGTTACATTCACTTGGTGTGGCTGTAATTTGGCCACTGGGTGGGGTGTGGTTTGTAAAAGAGTCAAAAGACCAAAAAAGAGGCAAACGCATGAAAAAAGCTGAGCACCCGTGTAGCGGGACCCATGTAGCCCAATCAATACACATTATGTGGTTATTAAAAGAGTCAAATGACCAAAAAAAGGCAAACGCATGAAAAAAGCTGATCACCCATGCGGCATTTTCCCAACTTTCTTTTCCATTTTCTTTTCAAATCTGTCGCCATCCCTTCCTTTGCCTCCTTTCCCTTCCAATACTCAATCAATTGTCTCCATGCTCCATTCCAATTTCCTATCTACAAACCAAAAAACAAACCCCCAAACTATAATTTTGGGTCCATTTTGGTGCTTAGATGATTTCAAAAATCAGTGTCCCGGATATAAACAATATTTAGAAATTATGGAAATATAGGAAAAACCTCCAAAAATCACCAAAAATAACCATTTTTGCCAGGTTTTGTGAAAACTTTTTTTTTCGAGTCCAACTGGCCCCCAAAAACATCCAACTATCCCCCAAAAATGAAAACTTATCCAATAATCCCCCCTTTAAATTATTTAAACACATCAAAACTATTTTTTCGATTCCAACTATCATCCCAAAACTTATCCAATTATCCGCCCAAATGAAAACTTCTCCAATAACCCCCCCCCCCCCAAATGATTACTTATCCAATCCCCCTGCGCCAAATGAAAACTTATCCAACTACTCCCCCAAATGAAATCTTATCTACTTATCCAAAAACGTGTTGGAGGATAGTGGGAGAAAGCCAAATGAATTGTAGTAAAACTCCTTACTGCAGCCGGCTTTCTATTACCAATTTGAACTTTTTGTTATCCATAATTTCTGTACCTGCTTCCTTATAGTCGCGGAAGGCGACGGCGAAGCTCAGCCTAAATCCTACAATTCATTTGCCTTCTTTTTATCATCAGATTGCACCCCAGCCGTTTGCCCTGTTTAACCTTGTGGCCTCCCCCATTCGTTTGCCTCCCTTTCTGCAAATCCGCATTTTTTTGGTTACGATTTTTTGTTTGTAATTTGGAGCCCTTCCTCAAATGAAATCTTATCCAATTACCCCCCCCCCCCAAATTTAAGGACGCTTTAAACATGGTAAAACGCATCAATATTACTTTTTTGACCGCGGAGCGGCTCGAAGGGCCGCTCCGCGGTCTATAGAGGTTACTAAACTTTTGTCCTGATACGTATATATATATATATATATATGTATCTGGAAATGCTGTCCACGGGCGAATTCTCAACGGATTGGGACAAACTTTTTTTTTCCTGAAAGGTAATGCTATTTTAGGAAGATCTGGAGGGGTAGACCCGGAATTTGAGCATTTGAAACATTACTTTTTTGGGTAGAAAGGTTGAAAAATGGGGTATGCTGTAAAATGCTCAATTCTCAACGGATTTTGACAAACTTTTTTTTCCCTGAAAGGTAATAATATTTTAGGAAGATCTGACGGGGTGGAACTGATCCCGGAGCATTTGAAACATTGCTTTTTTGGGTAGAACTTTTGAAAAATGGGGTATGTTGAGAAATGGCGGATTCTCAACGGATTTGGACAAACTTTTTTTTTGCTGAAAGGTAATAACATTTTAGGAAGATCTGGAGGGGTGGAACTGATCCCGGAGCATTTGAAACATTACTTTTTTGGGTAGAAATTTCGAATAATGGGGTATGTTGAGAAATGGCGAATTCTCAACGGATTTGGACAAACTTTTTTTTGCTTAAAGGTAATAACATTTTAGGAAGATCTGGAGGGGTGGAACTGGTCCCGGAGCATAAGAAACATAACTTTTTTGGGTAGAAATTTTAAAAAATGGGGTATGTTGAGAAATGGCGAATTCTCAATGGATTTGGACAAACTTTTTTTTTGCTTAAAGGTAATTAAATTTTAAGAATATCTGGAGGGGTGGAACTGGTCCCGAAGCATTTAAAACATTACTTTTCTGGGTAGAAAGTTGGAAAATTGCAATATGCGGTTTTTGCACTGTAGTACCTGAAGTCTTGAGAATTGCACAGAAGAGTTGATTTTTTTGTTCACTAGTCTTATATGTCGATTCTAAGTCTTTGCTTACTTTTGAAATTGGTTGGGAAACCACAGACTTGATTTTTGAGTTACAAAGTATCATATAAAGGATGTGCTCCGCGGTCACCTATTGCGCTTTGCGCCATATACTTGTTTAGAGTTCAACTGTCCCCCCAAAAAACATCCAACAAAGGAAAACTTATCCAATTATCCCCCAAATTTAATGGAGATTTAAACATATTTAAACGCATCATAACTTTTTTCAGTAACAACTGTCACCCCCCGAAAACTTATCCAACTACCCCCCCCCCAAATGATAGTTTACCCAATTACCCCCATCCCAAATTGAAAACTAATCCAATTTTCCCCCCGTGCCAAATGAAAACTTATCCAACTACTCCCCCTAATGAAATATTATCCAATTATCCAAAAACGCGATGGGGGATAGTGGTAGATAACCAAATAAATTGAAGTAAAGCTCCTTACTGCATCCGACTTTTATTACCCATAAAATTTGTAATTCTGGTCATCAGTAATTTCTGTAGCTGCTTCCTTATAGTCGCCGTAGGCCTATTTAGGCTCACCCAATCCTCCCATGTAGGGCGGTGGATGCCAGATGCTTTTACAGGCCTATTTAGGCTCACCCAATCCTCCCATGTAGGGCGGTGGATGCCAGATGCTTTTACAGGCCTATTTAGGCTCACCCAATCCTCCCATGTAGGGCGGTGGATGCCAGATGCTTTTACAGGCCTATTTAGGCTCACCCAATCCTCCCATGTAGGGCAGTGGATGCCAGATGCTTTTACAGGCCTATTTAGGCTCACCCAATCCTCCCATGTAGGGTGGTGGATGCCAGATGCTTTTACAGGCCTATTTAGGCTCACCCAATCCTCCCATGTAGGGCGGTGGATGCCAGATGCTTTTACAGGCCTATTTAGGCTCACCCAATCCTCTCATGTAGGGCAGTGGATGCCAGATGCTTTTACAGGCCTATTTAGGCTCAACCAATCCTCCCATGTAGGGCGGTGGATGCCAGATGCTTTTACAGGCCTATTTAGGCTCACCCAATCCTCCCATGTAGGGCGGTGGATGCCAGATGCTTTTACAGGCCTATTTAGGCTCACCCAATCCTCCCATGTAGGGCGGTGGATGCCAGATGCTTTTACAGGCCTATTTAGGCTCACCCAATCCTCCCATGTAGGGCGGTGGATGCCAGATGCTTTTACAGGCCTATTTAGGCTCACCCAATCCTCCCATGTAGGGCAGTGGATGCCAGATGCTTTTACAGGCCTATTTAGGCTCACCCAATCCTCCCATGTAGGGCGGTGGATGCCAGATGCTTTTACAGGCCTATTTAGGCTCACCCAATCCTCCCATGTAGGGCGGTGGATGCCAGATGCTTTTACAGGCCTATTTAGGCTCACCCAATCCTCCCATGTAGGGCGGTGGATGCCAGATGCTTTTACAGGCCTATTTAGGCTCACCCAATCCTCCCATGCAGGGCGGTGAATGCCAGATGCTTTTACAGGCCTATTTAGGCTCACCCAATCCTCTTATGTAGGGCGGTGGATGCCAGATACTTTTGCAGGCCTATTTAGGCTCACCCAATCCTCCCATGTAGGGCGGTGGATGCCAGATGCTTTGATTACCCATAAAATTTGTAATTCTGGTCATCAGTAATTTCTGTAGCTGTTTCCATATAGTCGCCGTAGGCGACGGCGAAGCTCAACCTAGTCACCATATATAATGACAGAGCCTGTCCTGTGAGTAAACATGGGGCGCGCCATGAGGAAAGCCTGTTTTGATGAAGTGAAGATGGTTTTGGGTAAATCGGGGGCCAGGAACATGATGGAGCGATGCGCAGCTTGATCCGAGCACGGGATTGTGCTTAAAATATCAAGAGTTTGAGTCAATGGGTCATTTTGGACGGTTTTTTATGCATAGTTTTTGAACGGGTTCGAATTTTTTCACGCGGTTTTTTGCATTCACTAGACACAATTTTAACTCAAAGAATGGCGGTGGAATTTTTCAAATCGGTTGAGAATTGGGTGAGATACAGCTTTTTGAAATTTTAGCTAAAAGGCTACCTGGCGGACTACCCAATCTTCCCATGTTTCAGTGGATATTCAAATAAGCAAAGCAGGGCGGTGGATGCAGGAGGCAAAGACGGCCTGGTTGTTGCTGTTGCATTCATTAAGTGTTGGTGTAAATCATCAACTGGGTGCCAGCCATATTTCTAACCCTTCAAGCAATTCGTACACTGCACCCCACAGTTCTCCCTCCTGCATTCGCGCCATCATGTCTTAAGCATTACAAGCCAAAATCAATAAGTCTTAGTGAACTCATCCTCCATCCACATCTCAGCCGAAATCTCCTAGCCGTTTACTCATCCAGCTCTCCTCACAACATTTTCGTCGTTTTCTCCCCCAGGCCATTTTACATCCTCCCTTAAGAGTTTTCCCTCTTCCAACAATTTGCATACTTCCCTTCGCGTTACCCCTTCCAGAACCTTATCCAACTATTTCTCCCAAACGAAATCTATTCCAATTACCGGCTGTACGTCACTTGACAACATTTGCGACGTCACATGACAATGATTGGGCAGGGGGGGTGCCCAATCGTTGTCATTAAAATTACCATACGACAACAGGCCAAAATGTTGTCATTTGTCGTTTTTACCACCTGACATGTTGTCATAATGCCCTCCGAATTTGGTTGTCACATGTCGCAAAAACGACATATGACAGCAAAAACGGGAATGCCGCTTGCTGTCATGTGACGTTATTGCAGGCGGCGCATGCCAGCAGGAAAATTACCACACGACAACCTGTTGTCACAGCGTTGTCATGTGGGATTTGTGTCAGCGTCGCATGACAACCGCCAGATTTGCCTTCTTGGTGTTCTTGGAGGGGGAGGCAGTGGAGGAGGCATGTAATGGCCTTGGATAGGGGCCCCGCATTGTGGCACCTTGTTGGGCCATCTGCCTCCTATCTCCTACATCAGTGTCACTTTCTGCCTGGGCCAGCGCAACCGTACAGCTCCATCAGCCCTCAAGAGCCTCTTCTTCTCCTCATACTTCACTTCGCAGCCACTAAGGTTCGTCCATTTTTCATTTACTTGTTCTTGGCCTGTTTCAGTTAGGCTGAGGGTAGGCCTAGGATTGAAATAGTCGTAATTTCTTACGCTGTTGTCAACTGACGCTTTGCCTAGGGGTTAGGTGCTACTTGACAACAGAAATTCCCAAATCCATTTTATAAGGAGAGGGTCCTCAATAGAAAGTGTAGAGATAGAAAAAAAGAGAGAAAAAAAAGAGATAGAAAAAAAGAGATTAAAAACAAGATAGATAAAACGAGATAAAAAAAAGAGATGGAAAAAATGAGATAGAAAAAAAGAGAGAAAAAAGAGATAAAAAAACGAGATAGAAAAAACGAGATAGAAAAAACCAAGATAGAAAAAACCGAGATAGAAAAAAACCGAGATAGAAAAAAGAGATTAATAAAAGAGATGAATAAAAGAGATTAAAAAAAAGATTAAAAAAAGAGATAGAAAAAACGAGATAGAAAAAAGAGATTAATAAAAGACGAATAAAAGAGATAGAAAAATGAAATAGAAAAAAGAGATAGAAAAAAGAGATTAAAAAAGAGATGAATAAAAGAGATTAAAAAAACGAGATAGTAAAAGAGATAGAAAAAACGAGATAGAAAAAGAGATAGAAAAAAAAGATAGAAAAAAGAGATTAAAAAAAGCAATCTTGGTGTCATGTGGTCTTGCAAAATGCCCACGACGTATGACACCAGCAAAAGTACTACATGACAACTCAAAGCCATGACAACAGAAAAATGGTTGTCATGCGACTTTCCAATGACAACAGGTTTTTCTGGTTGTCATATGTCGTTTTCACCACTTGACACAAAATGTTGTCATGTGGTTATTTTCTGTTGTCAAAGGACGTTTTTTGATGTCATGAAGTCCATTTACCCTATGCATATGACAACGAAAAATGGTTGTCACATAACGTTTTCAACGTCGTATGACACCGAAGTGCGTTTTGGTGTCATGTGACGCGGATTCCCAATTACCCCCCGCCCCCCAATTTAAAGGGGTTTTAAACAAAATAAAATGCACCAAAACTATTTCTCCAATTCCTATTCCCCCCCAAAAAAAACTTATCCAACTACCCCCCAAATGAAAACATCGAATTACCCCGAACGAATCCAAACGAATCCCTGAATCGAATGAACGGCTGATAATAATAAAATTAAAACTTATCCAATTATTCCCCTACTCCAAATTAAAACTTATCCAACTACCCCCCACATGAATTCCTATCCTACTATTCCTAAAACACGTTGGGGGGATAGTGGGATGAAGCTAAACAAATTAAAGTAAAACTCCTTTCTGCAGCCAGCTTTCTATTACTCATATAGTTTGAAATTGAAATTCTGGTCATCTATAATTTCTGTAGCTGCTTCTATACAGTCGCCGTAGGCGATGGCGAAGCTCAACCTAGTCTTATATAATACGGGTGATGCCATTTTGGGAGGGGTCTCGGCGCTCCCTGAATTCCTTACTTATAATGGCATATGATAGCTCTATGAATCGGTCTTGACGAATTATTCAAAATTAATTGGGGGGATCCATGCACGGAAAACGTTGAAAATATGAAACAACCAAAAACATTGTCATTTTTGCGATTTTTGGACAATTTTTGACTTTGGAACTTCATAGCTCCTCCAATTTTCAACATTTTCTGTCGGACTTTTTTTTAAATTAAAGCTACAACAGTTCTGCATGAAACTAACTGGTTATTTTCCAAACTTTCAAATAAAATATTCGAAAAAAAATGGATTGAATGATGCCAATTTTTCGTATTCTGGCCTACCCATGAGTCTGATGTTTTTGTGATCAATTAAGTATTCCTTCAAGGCAAGTTTGAGCAAGCATTATCTCGGACAATGTGATGCATTTGATGCCTTTTGTCCTTGAGAATATCCTCAAGTCTTTTCATGAGTTGTTTGCTCTTGTTTATTGACCCAAAGTAGTCTTTGCACAGCCATTTTTGAAATATTTTTTTCATTTTTTTAGCAAGATTCGAAGTGTGTTGGCATAACTTTTAACTAAATGTGGCCGCGCATAGCACGGCCACTGACCTATATTACTAGTATATATATATATATATGTGTGTGGCATGCCCGTACTCCGCGGTTTTTCAACGAAATTGGCTGATTTTTTGCATGAAGGTCCGCCTAGGCGGTGCCTCGGGACCATTTTTTGCGCTTGGCGTAATTTTTTGAATTTCGCCCAAAACTCAATTTTTTGATGTTTCAAAATACGAAAAATCCTAAATCACTGGTATTTCATTGGAATTAGCTGATTTTTTGGCAGATACGTCCGTCTAAGTAACATTTCGAAGCTGGCAAAAGGAATTTTTGACATATTTATTATTTCTTGATTTATAGTCAAAAAACCAAAATCTTGATGTTTCAAAAATTTGAACATGCATAGGTCCCCGGTTTTTTAATGAAATTTGCTGATTTTTGGTATGTACGTCCGTGATAGTAACATCTTGAAGCTGGCAAAAGGAATTTTTGAAATAATTAGTATTTCCTGATAAATGGTCAAAAACCCAAAATCTTGATGTTTCAAAAATCGAAACATGCATAATTCATGGTTTTTCACTGAAATCTATTGAATTTTGGCATGCATTTTCATCTAGGTGGTGTCTTGAGGTGAGGCCGCGCATCTTGGCAACCGCCGAGAATACCTTGTTTTCGATTTAATGTCCCATAATCTTTGAATAAAAGCTTCTTTAGTGCTCAGTTCTGGATGATTATTTTTGCAGAACCTTGCGACCTGGCTTATTTTCTCTGCGTGGAATTGATAAGATGCCAATTGCTGAGGCACTGCGAAACTTGAGTGTCCTTGGCTCTGGGTATTGCGGCACCAGTGTACAAGGCCGTGGATACGGTCAGTCATCGACTAATGGCTGTCAAATCTGTATCCCTGGACGTTGGACCCGAAGTACAAAGCGCCATTTTCAACGAACACAGCATTCTTTACAAGTTCGCCCATTTTGTACCTCGTAGCCTGATGTTTCATGGAGTTTGTGAAACACCGCCGTTCACTCTTTCATTCAATATTCATACGAAATCTAGTACCTTACTGAACATAAACAAGCATTTCGAAGTAGAAACAGATGCCTTATTTAGCGATCCAAAAACCATCCTACGCATTTTTTTAACTTGTTGTGCTCATCTCCATTCGTGGTGGACATCTATGGGGCGCTGTTTGTGGAGACGCAAATGAGCATCTGCATCGAGTTTATGGATGCTGGTTCGCTTGAAATTTTCGGTCCACTCCCGCTCCCAATACTCGGCCAGGTACTTCCTCCTTTTTCACTACCTTTTCTCAGTCTCTGATCATCTGGTTTTTAGGTCGCTTTAGCTGCTCGCTCAACGGTTTGTCTTACCTATGGAGCCAGCGAATCATGCACAGAGGTGAGAGCTTTATTCTTTAATAAGTGGATCAGCAAACTTTTTTGGCCATCTATTTTGCTTAGGCTTTATCTTAGCATAATCAGTTCACCTTATCAAACTCGATTTCAGACGGGAAGCTATCAAAGATGCTGGTGAATTGCAACGGGCAGGTGAAGCTGGCCGATTTTGGTGTGAGTGCTCAACTGGAACAGTCAATTGCCGCTTCCATTTATAACTTACCACCACACACGCCACACGCTGAGTGATCGTAGTCTAGCCTCCAAAGGAACAATGGTTAAAAGTTGAACCCAATAACCCTCCAAACCCGGAACCAAAATCTAGGTAACTCCAGATTTTCAGAATAAATGCAAACATCCAAAATTAGGGGAACCCATAAGTCAGACGTTACAATTTACCAGACAATTCGTAAGCTTACTTTTATGACGGGCCAGGACAGGCTTTTGTTTGGACAGGCTCATTTGGGTATTCAGATAATTCACTCACAGCGTCATGTTTCGAGAATTGATTGGCCTAGATCGTCATAGCAAGTTGACAATGCTAGGTTCCTACAGTCTTTCAAATCTCAAACTCGATAAACAAATGGGCATCCAGTGTTTGGCGCAAGCAGGGAATGCTCTTTGGCAGGACTGGCGGCTGCCAGCGCTCACAGAAGCTGCGGGAGAGGTGGAGCTGCTGTTCGTGGAGGCCAACGGGCTGCGTCAGGGGGGCTTCAATCTTCGCAGGAGCAT
>JASANA010002945.1:0-37051 GCA_030248095.1 Ptycholaimellus sp. GST1_10
GATGTGAGGTGTGTATCTAGGCAAGCCTAGACATTGACCCAGAAGCGCTTGCGGGGCTTGAGGCCTTGCGAAGGTGAGGAGAGAGTGAGTGGAGTGTGGAGTCCTCCTGGCACCGCAGGCCGCAAAGCTCTGAGGGGTGCAGCTGCAGGTAGGAGGATGCGAGGTGGAGGAGGTGGCAAGGGCGCGGGCAGATGGCGAGATTGGGAGAGATGGAGGAGGCGGAGTGGGCATAAAGTCGCAGGGATTGCAGGACCACCCTGTCACTTTGGGGCTGGGCAGTAGATGGCTTAGCAGCTGGTCCAGGGCTCCGGGGGGTGTGAGAGAGGAGCTGGAGGAGCGTAGAAGGTGATGTGCTTGCGGGCCGTATTGCGCTTGTGGGCCTCCTGTGGCGGATGCTCTGAGACTCCAGATGTCCTGGTGAGAGAAGAGAAGGAGGAGGTGGAGTGGAGAGAGGCTGACAGAGGGCTCTAGAGAGGCTACAGAGACTGGCCAAAGGCGGAGTTGGACGGAGGCTCCAGGGCCTGCAGGGCTGGCGAGAGGAGGAGGCTGCTGCAGGGGTGGGAGGAGAGTGAGGGGCGTAATGAGGTGGAGAGAGGGCTGTGAAAGGCGCTGAGGGGCTCCGATGGCGGCTGTGAGAGGTTGGGGCAGACGAGAGGAAGAGAAGGGCTTGGGCGGCTGGATCCAAGGCTCCGGGGGGTTTGGAGAGGCGCACGAGGGGCGGCGGGGAACTGATCCAGACTAGTGAGCAGCTGACGATGGAGAGAGACTCCTGGGCCGTCCTAGCTGTGCGGCAGACCAGGCGAGAGACAAGCTGGCTGTGGCTCCATGCTCCAAGGCTCTGGGGGGTGTGAGGGTGGAGGAGGCGAGTAGCTGGAGAGGCGTAGGAGAGGTGGTACTCCTCTGGTAGGCACTCTGAGACTCCGGGGGGTCAACCAGCAGGAAAAGAAGGCAAGGGGCTCAGGGCCTGCAGGGCTGGCGAGAGAAGGAGGCCGCTGCAGGCGGGGTGATGAGAGAGGGCGAGGAGGAGGGTTCTGGCAGAGGGCACAAATGGCTGGGCGGATGAGAAGAGTGGCAGTGGTTGTGGCCTGCTTGATCCAAGGCTCGGGGGCTCGGAGAGGCGGGCAAGGGGCTGCAGGAGATGCATCCAGACTTGCGGGAGGCTTGAGGCACTCCGGGGGCCTGCGGAGGCTGACAACAATCCAATGCATCCGGATAAGGCATCCAATCCCAGCCAGGGCTGAGACACTCCGGGGGGATAGGAGAGGTGCGCGAGGGGCTCCAAGGGTGGCTGTGAGAGGTTTGGGCGGATGAGAGGAGTGGAAGGGCTCCTGGCTGCTGGATCCAAGGCTCTGGGGGGATTGGAGAGGGGCGCGAAGGGCAGCTGCCCTCCAGACCTAATCCACTGATGCTCCAAGGCTCCAGGAGGCAGGCGAGGGGTCGTGGGCAGTCCTGAGCAGTGTGGACGGATGAGGGGGTGAAGGGGTCCTGGCAAGGCTCCGGGGGCCTAGAGAGGCAGGCAAGGGGCGGCTGTCCTCCAGGGCGAGTCTGCCGGTGCTCTGAGGCTCTAGAGGGCAGGCGAGGGGTTGTTGGAGGGGAGGCGTCCAGTCCTGGGGCAGCTTGGGCACTCCGGGGGGTTCTTCTGGCAGATGACATGCAGTCGCAGGGGTGGTGTGGAGAGTGGAGGGGAGGCGAGGTGAGAGAGGCGAGTTCTCCAGGGCTCCAGGGGGTGGAAGGCGATGGAGAGCTGGCGCGTTGCAGGGCAGAGAGGGTTGAGAGGGCTGAGGCTGATCCTGAGCAGAGGCCATCAGTGCGCGGAAGATCGAGTGGCATGCGGGTAGGCAGAGGCTATCCGGATAGCGGAGGTTCCGGTGCCTGGGGCTTCTTCAGCTGAGCGGAGGTGCTGTAGAAGCAGCAGGAGACGTCCCCGACGTCCATCCTGCGCGAGGTGAAGGGGCTCTGAGCTCCGGGGGCTGCAGAGGGTGAGGTGAGAGGAGGGCTGAGCTTTCTTGGTGTCCAGGGCGGAGGGTGAGGGATGCTGCCTGTGCACGGACAGCAGGGTTGTCGCTTGAACTGGGGGCCAAGGAGGCACTAGCTAGGTAAGGAAAAGAGGAGAAGGCAAGGCTGCAGGGACCTCTGAGCTTGAGGGGCTGCAGAGGGTGAGGCGGAAGGCGGGGGCTCGAGCAGGTGGAGGATGGAGGGTGACACTGTCATCTGTGCAGGGGGAGCCAGAAGGAGGGAGCCGAAGGTGTCCGAGGGGTAGGAGGGGGCTGGAGGCGTGGCGGGAGGGGCGAGGCAGGATTGTTTGAAGTGGGTGCAGCCATCTTGTGAGTGGGAGAGGGGCCTGGAAGAATTGGGAGGGGCTGCGCGCTCAGGGCCACTGCGTATAGGAAATGGCAGGGCCTGGGCTGAGCAGACACAGGGGGGCCAGTGGTTGGTGGGAGGATTTGGAGTGGGGGCGGCCATCTTGCGCGGGAGAAGGCTCTGGAAGGGGTGAGGAGAACCAGGGAAGGGCTGTGCGCTCAGGGCCGCTGCATGAAGCAAACGACTGGGCCTGGACTGAGCAAACACAGAGGGGCAGATGGAGGACCAGAGCTGGGAGGAAGCAATAGAGAGGGGAAGGAGGGCTCGCCTTGCAGGTCCTGGGCTGCGGAGACGTTGGCTGAGGTGGGGTCCTGGCTGGAGCTGGCAGGCTTGGAGTGGCTTGCGGAGCGGTAGAGCTGGAGGAGGACAGAGCTCGGAGGAGGATGGAGCTGCTGTCTCATGGGAGAGGCGTTGAAGCGGACTGGCTGGGAAGCAGGAGATGAAGGAGGGCAGGCCGTCCCCCTGGTACAGGCTCCAGTTTCTGAGGAGGGGGTTGAGGAGGAGCGCCCCTGGCTCAGAACGTTGACGAGGTGGGAGAGGTTGATGGGGTTGAGGAAGAGAGAGAGAGGGGGGAGGCCTTTGAGACGAGTGTGTGAAGTGTGTATAAAAAAAAATCATAAGTAGTGATCATAAGTGTGGGGTAAAAAAAAAAAGAAAAAAATCATAAGTCGTGAGCATAAGTGTGGGGTATAAAAAAAAAAAAAAAAAAAAAAAGAAAAAAATCATAAGTCGTGAGCATAAGTTTGGGGTGTAAAAAAAAAAAAAAAGAAAAAAATCATAAATCGTGAGCATAAGTGTGGGGTATAAAAACAAAAAAAAAAAGAAAAAAATCATAAGTCGTGAGCATAAGTGTGGGGTATAAAAAAAAAAAAAAGAAAAAAATCATAAGTCGTGAGCATAAGTGTGGGGTATAAAAACAAAAAAAAAATCATAAGTCATGAGCATAAGTGTGGGGTATAAAAAAAAAAAACGAGCGCGAAGCGCGAGAAGTATGAAGTGTGTATAAGTTTCAGGGGAAAGCGTAAAAAAGTGGAGTGTTTTCGCGGCGCCAATGGGGACAAAAATTGTATCTATTAAAGGGGAAGGCACGCGTTAAGCGCGCGGAGAAAATTTTAAAAAAGTAGGTGTTGTAGACTAAAAATTTTAACCTATAGCCTACTGAATGCCCGATGGATACTGTTAACCCCGACCCTCTTAGGCTCAGTCATAGACGTAGCTACTGTGGCAGTACCTACTAGTTGCTTAGTGACCCGGTCCCTAGTTGATAACCTAAGTATAGTTGCTTAGTGACCCGGTCCCTAGTTGATAACCTAAGTATAGTTGCTTAGTGACCCGGTCCCTAGTTGATAATCTAAGTGTACATAGTCCAGTTGGATACTGTTAACCCCGACCCTCTTAGGCTTAGTCATATACGTAGCTACTGTGGCAGTACCAAGCATAATAGACAAATAGACCCATAGATAGTACAAGTACTAGTTGATAATACCTTCATAGTGGCAAATACCTGGACTGCTACCTTGAAAAATGACCAAAGTAACCTGGATATGCCAAAGTGCAAAATCCGGGAAAAATCCATAATCCGTGCCTATTTCCGGTTAAGAATTTTAGATCACAAATTTCAAAAACGGTGACGCCCAAGGGGGGGGCCACAATCCCCCCCCTTGGATCCCCCCCACCCCGGCCTTCGCGCTCAATCGCCGCGCGGGGCTTGTTACATGTCGGTTCGTGCAAATGCGAACTGGAGGTTGCCGAGGGAGGAGAGGAAGTGGGAGGTCCTGGCGATGCGGAGGGCGAGGAGGGAGCGGATGGCGAGGGCGCTGAGCTTCCTGTCCTAGTTGAGGAGCAAGGCGGACTCCGAGGCTTCCGTCCTCCTATCCTATTCTCTTTTACTCCAGGGCCCGAAGGCCCGCTCTGGGCACAAGTTGATCACACTGACTGAGAGAGTGAGGCTAGCGGAGGCATGGGGGTGAGCGTACACAGAGAAAGGGCGGGAGAAGTTTGGCGCCAACTGAGCATCAAATAGAACCGCGCACCCTTTAAGCCAGTGGCTCGACATCTTCACCCAGGCATATGAGAATATTTGCGCAGTCTTGCAGCCAGTGAAAGAGTACCATAATCATGGAGGATGATACCAATATCTCTAACATGGAGGCTCAACTCCGGGGTAGCTGGGGAGGGGGCCCAGATTTGACCTTTTCAAAAATCGCAAACTGGCCTCATTAAAATGGCCATATCTCAGCCCCACTAGCACCAAATTTTATGATCTTTTTTTTAAAAAAATGCATGGAATTTGATCTTGCCAATTAAACTATTTGTGTTTTGCAATATCCATTTACCGAGCGTCTAGAAGCAAAAGATTGAGGGTGCATTTAAATCTTAGCTCCGGGCGAGTGGCCAAGTGGTCTGTGCAGCCGTCTGATATGCGAAGTTATGCGTCATCGGGCCTGGTTAGTACTTGAAAACAACACTTTCAGTTAATAAAATGCAGAAGTTTGCTTCTTCTATCTGTGTAATGAGCCAGTTTGAAGCGCGGGCACTGTCGACTGAGCAATTTTAAAACATCACAGGTTTGAGTAGGCCTTTTTGAAGCAATGGGCATAAAAAAGCATGTAAGAGTTTCGCATTTGTTAGTCCCGTCATTGCAATTAAACCCTTTACCTCGATAAATAATGGCCGCCTACTTTCACCTCGATGATGGAAAAGATTTAAGACAGCCTTTTTGAGAAAATCAAGAAAAGTTTTAGAAGGCAAGGACACTTTTTTTTCTGACCCCCACTTTTTATGATTGGATATTGAAAAGCAAACAATTTCATACTATGTCCCAAAAGGACAGCTCATATGATGGTCTCTATCACCCATAATAGCTCATTTTGTGAGACGGGGTCAGGCAAAATAGCAAAAATCCTGGTTTTTTGACCTTCAACACTAAAATGACTGTTGCAAGTGATAGACACAATGAATTTCAAAAATTTCAAGAAGGGTAGATTCACAAGAATTAGTACTATAACACTGTGCTTTTGAATGGTTCAATCCGACACTTTTTGGGGGTGTGAATAGCTCATAAAAAGGAAAAACACGAAATTGGGGGAAAAAATTTCAGCAAAAAAACTGATTTCACCCTAAAATTTTCAGTTTGCATGCAAATAACTGTGATTTTTGAAATTTGCGTTTAATTTTGGTCCAGAAAAGTTATTTAGTTTCCATCCAGAGGGCTGTCCTGTTATGACTTCATGACAATGTTTGATGGTAATCAGCAAAATGGTCCTATGTCATAGGCAAAAATTTGGCAAAAAAATTTTTGCCTCAAAATTGGATTTTTTGGGCATGAATCATTCCTCTATGGTCCCTTCCACATTGCTGTGGCGATTGTTTTTCCAAACATAATATCAATATGCATAAACTGAACCACCTGTTTTCCTATGTACACAATGTTAAAGCATAGGAAAATGGGCATTACAATTTCATGAGATTGAAGAACATGATGGGCAAACAAATGTCACAGCAATGTGGAAGGGACCATAGAGGAATAATTCATGCCCAAAAATCCAATTTTGAGGCAAAAATTTTTTTGCCCAATTTTTGCCTATGTTATACCATAGGACCATTTTGGTGATTACCATCAAACATTGCCATGAAGTCATAACAGGACAGCCCTCTGGATGAAAACTAAATAACTTTTCTGGACCAAAATTTAACGCAAATTTCAAAAATCACAGTTATTCGCATGCATTCGCATTTCACCCATAATTTTAGGGTGAAATCAGTTTTTTGCTGAAATTTTTTCCCCCCAATTTCGTGTTTTTCATTTTTATGAGCTATTTACACCCCCAAAAAGTGTCGGATTGAACCATTCAAAAGCACAGTTTTATAGTATTAATTTTTGTGAATTTACTCTTCTTGAAATTTTTGAAATTCATTGTGTCTATGACTTGCAACAGTCATTTTAGTGTTGAAGGTCAAAAAACCCGGATTTTTGCTTTTTTGCCTGACCCCGTCTCACAAAATGAGCTATTATGGGTGATAGATACCAAAATATGAGCTGTCCTTTTTGGACATAGTATAAAATTGTTTGCATTTCAATATCCAAATCATAAAAAAATGGGGGTCAGAAAAAAACCGTCCTTGCTTTTCTCAACCCTACCAAATAGTCTGTCTTAAAGGACAAACGACCTAGTTGACACCCCCTTTAATTTCGATGAATTTTTTTCTAAGTTAGGGGACATAAAAGTAAGATTGCAAGCATATTTAGTTTTTTCACTTTTAACCAAAATTTTTGAGAAAAAAATTCCCAAGTTTCCTATGCTACAACATGGGGGAGAGCTTCTGAGGGCAGAAAAAAAATCACAGAAAAAATCCTGGTGAGTTCCGCAGCGGATTCCCAGATTCAAAAGTTGCATATTTACATCGGTCAACCTCTCATGCAGAAAAAAGCCGATAAATGCCTGCGCATAGTTGCGCGTGGCCCAAATACTGGCAAAAATGGTTTTTTCGTGATTTTTGGAGGTTTTTTACTCATTTTCATAAGTTTTAACTTTTTTCCACATTTGGGACCCCGATTTTTGAAATCTACGCCCCAAAATTGACCCATAATTATAAAAACTAGTCTCTAGAATTGAAAAAAAAATCATAATTTTTTAACCCATTAAAATTTTGAAATTTTTTTTTAGTTTTTCAGGAATTTTTTAAACGATTATGGGTCAATTTTGGGGCGTAGATTTCAAAAATCGGGGTCCCAAATGTGGAAAAAATTTAAAACTTATGAAAATGAGTAAAAAACCTCCAAAAATCACGAAAAATTACCATTTTTGCCAGTATTTGGGCCACGCGCAACTATGCGCAGGCATTTATCAGCTTTTTTCTGCATGAGAGGTTGACCGGTATAACCATGCAACTTTTGAATCTGGGAACCTTCTGAGGACCTGGCCTTGATTTTTTTCTACGAATTTTTTTCTGTTCTCAGTCGGCCTCCCCCATGTTGTAGCATAGGAAACTTTAGGAATTTTTAATTCGAGAATGAAAAGCTTTCAGCCAAAACGTTATACCCTTGCAAGCTTACAATGATAATAGCTATCACTGAAAAAAAAAAGTGGAATCGGTGATGGTGTTAACTCATGGTGTTTTCCCTTTAAGTGTTACCAATTATTCATTTTCAATCAATAGAAACTTGTTTACTTCATGAAAAGCAATACCCAGCTCATCGGAGTTACAAAATAAATATATTAATTAAAGCTTTATAACTGGTTTCTGAGGTAAAAGGTCAAATCAAGGCCTTAACATTGATAATGGGCTTAGTTGAGCATCCACTCTAGGACCATCAACCTTCAGCGACAATGAAACCGAGGAGCAATAATCTTCGAGGAAGACTTCAACAGGCTACTATTCCTCTTTCTATGTTTGTCCGTCCTTGCCCTCCGGGGCAGCACCTAGGCAGTAGCCGGATAGGTGCAGCACTTAGGCAGTCGCCAGAAAAGTGCTTAGCAAAATTTCTTAAATCGTTCTGATTCATCTCAGAGGAGGGACACGCTTAGGCAGTCGCCAGACAAGCGTGTTGCTTAGGCAGTCGCCAGATAAGCACATAACTACGGTTATGCCCATCGTGAACATAAGATAAACTGTTGCTGTAATGATCATACCTAGGCAGTAGCCAGAAAAGTATGGCACTTAGGCAGTCGCCGGATAAGTGCATTGCTACGGCAATTTCATTCAGCAGCCAAATCCTATTCCTAACTAGGAAAAAACGAAGAACTATTTATCAGAATTCTAAGAAAGACACTATTCAGTGAACCTTCTGTGACCTATGACGAAAATCTACCAACGCTTCAAAATAAGACGCATTAGATCATACCTAGGCAGTAGCCAGAGAGGTATGGTGCTTAGGCAGTAGCCAGATAAGCACACGGCAGTTGCCGTTTCTAATAAGACTTGAAACCATCTTTTAGCAAAGCCAGCGTTGAGATAAGTTGAGAGAAAACGTAACCCCATCCTTTTTCATGTTAGTTAGTAGCTCAGCGCAGCACTTACATGCTACTTAAGTAGACGAAATTGAATCTCTCTATATAACTAATATTCCCTTCAACGAATTTCTTCTAATTCATATTAACCGTTTTTCAAAAAAACTTAAAATTCTCCTAAAAACATTCTCGCTCTTTCTCTTTCAAACTCTGCCATCTAAGCTTCCGATAGAAGCTCTCCAAAACCCATACGCCTTCACGTTGATCAGACTTGATGTTTGGGTCCTCCAATTGTTTCCTAGGGGGACTGTTTTCTGAAATTTTGACGTCCAGAACAAATCTTTGTACAGGGACCTGTGAGATAAACCAGGTTCCACATGGCCTTCGCAGGGCCTTAAACACGCCTCCCACCACCCACCACCCAACCACCATGACAAGTCCATTATCACAACCCCCTTTCCCCGTATCACTAGTGAGCCCAAGGGCTATCACCGATGCCACGGGAACCCTTCGCTCGACTCACCAGCTGGCCCGGGGTCGAGTAAAAGCAGTTCCAGAGCCAGCCTGCACCACCAGCATATGGCGAGGGAGATTGAGATCGAGATCAAGACTTGCAGACATACCAGGCACTAGTGCACAAGGAGAGCCGACTAGAGAGCAAGAAACGATAAGAGAAAAGAAGAAAAATCAACACTTCAGCTTCGACGGAACCAAGAGAGATGCTAGAGGGGACACAGAACCACGACGCCTGAAAAAATGCGGACGCTGCGGCACATGCGAATCATGGGCAGAGAATGGAGCGTGGATAAATGCTTCACACACGGAGAAGAAATTCCACTGCAATATGGACATGGAGACGGGATGCGACACAAGAAGAGTGGTCTACGCATTAGAATGTACAGAGCCAGGCTGCGATATGAAATACGTAGGGTTAACAGTGCAACGAGCAAAGGACAGACTGCGTGAACACAGAAGGAACATCACCAAAGGGAACATTGACACCATCGTCTACAAGCACTTTCAGAAGGCTCACGGAAGAACTATTCTACCTCGAGCAAAAATATTAGACAGGATATCAGACGAAGAATTTGCAGCCAACAAAAGAGCTTTAGAAGAGAGAGAACGCGATTGGATTCTCTGCCTGAACACAACCTGGCCATGGGGGCTGAACACAAACGCTACAGGATTTGGTTCAATCACTGAAGAAACAGACCCAGTGGACAGAAAGAAGACGCCATGGTTCACAATCACGACGGATAGAGTAGTTGACAGAGGAGACTGCAAGAAGAGAGGAAGAAGAAAAGGAGAAAAAAATCAAATCTCGACAGCAGAAGACCTCCAAAATGTTGAATCAAACATCTACAACCTGCAACACAGAAGAAAGGAAATTTTCGTGCTACTCCAGACAATGAAGTACAAGGAGCTAAAACGATTGATCAGCCATCTCAGAAACAAACAGAACGAACAGGCATTCTACGCATATCAGCTTGTCACCAGCTACGCAACAAGCCGCTTTTCCCTTCAAAGTTTGAAAGAAGCCAGGAAGAAGCCGACCATTACAATCAATCTACAATACTGCAACGAATGGAGTACAGCTCTAGGAGGTGGAAGAATCCTTTCGAGGATGAAAAGAAGATTGAATCGGTTCAAACCCCTGATTACAGACACCCAGTTTTCGAACAGCCTACCAGAGCAATTAGGATCGACAGTACTAAACTACTCAAGCTTCCTGAAAAAACTATCGCCACAAGACATGTCCAGGATTCTATCAGAAGGATGTGACTGCAACAGCAAACCAGCCGAGATCAAAAACGAAGAAGGACACGTTCTAACAGGGGACCTGAAATGGTTCCCAGAGTGCATCGAAGAAATCTTCAAGAAGGGATTAAAGTTCAGGCCACACGATGACAGCACAATGATGAATGCCAAGAGAGCAGGAGCAGAGAGCATATTCGCGTGGGTTGGAGTTCTCGCAGGAAGGAACAAAATAAACGAAGAAGATGCTGTGCTACTATACTCCACCCTGATGCAAGAACTGGAAGACAGCTATAACCGCCTACGAGAATCACAGATAACGTCGGGACAAAAAGAAACCTACAGCATCGGACGAACATTCAGCAAAAACTTAGAAGAGATACATAAACAAGTATATGGCGCAGAGCGCAATAGGTGACCGCGGAGCTCTCAACATACCCCATTTTTCAACCTTTCTACCTAAAAAAGTTATGTTTCAAATGCTCCGGGACTTGTCAAACCTCTCCAGATCTTCCTCAAATTTTATTACCTTTCAGGAAAAAAAGTTTGTCCAAATCCGTTGAGTATTGAGCCTTTTACAGCATACCCAAATTTTCAAACTTTCTACCCAAAAAAGTAATGTTTCAAATGCTCGGAAACCAGTTCCACCCCTCCAGATCTTCCTAAAATTTTATTACCTTTCAGGAAAAAAAAAGTTTGTCCCAATCCGTTGAGAATTGAGCCTTTTACAGCATACCCAAATTTTCAACCTTTCTACCCAAAAAAGTAATGTTTCAAAAGTTCAAATTCCGGGTCTACCCCTCCAGATCTTCCTAAAATCTCATTACCTTTCAGGAAAAAAAAAGTTTGTCCAAATCCGTTGAGAATTCGCCCGTTCCCAGCATTTCCAGACATACATATATACATATATACATATATACACATGAGGACAAAAGTTGAGTAACCTCTATAGACCGCGGAGCGGCCCTTCGGGCCGCTCCGCGGTCAAAAATATGTCATCACTCCAGTAGACAAAGCCTCCAACAATATCGCCGTCATATGCAAGGTTGCCTATCTGCAGCGTATGAACAAGGAGATGGGAGTAGAGTTGGGTGATGAAGAACAGATTCTTTTCCAAGGAAATGAAACGTACAGAATCTTGGAGAACAAGGATCTAGAGGAGCTACTATCAGACCACGAAAGAATACTCAAACAACACAAACTGGGGGAATTAGAAGAAGATCAGAGAACAATTCCGGCCATCTGGATGTCTCCAAAATTCCACAAGAATCCAATAGGGGCAAGATTTATAGCGGGAGCAAAAAGAAGTTCTCTGAAAAAACTAAGAGTCAAATTAACTACAATACTCACGTGAGTCAAAGAACACTGGGAGTGATACTGCAGAAGCATCGGAGAACGAAGAGGCCTGAACTTGAACTGGAGCATCAAGAACAGCAATCAAGTAGTACACCTACTACGAACTGGAGAAGGTAAAGCCAACAAGAATATGATCACGGCTGATTTCAGCACACTTTTCACTGCACTAGAGCACGAACTGATCATCAAGGCCCTCTACGAAATACTGGAAGTAGTATTCAGAAGAAACAGGTACATCTTGAGAACAAAAACTGCATATATGCACAACTCTGAGGACAGAAGAGAAAACAGCCATACAGAAGCCGAGGTCAGACAGATGGTGAAAACTGTGGTGGAAGAAGCCTACGTCGAGTACTGCGGCACAATCTTCAAACAGATTAAGGGAGTCAGCATGGGAACAAGCTGCAGTCCGCTAGTGGCAGACTTAGTGCTTTCAAAACTGGAATACAACTTCCTAACAAGACCAGAAAACTTCGGACAAGCCACTCGTATGAAAGGAACAAGAAGATACATAGACGATATCATCTGCTTCAAGGGAGATCTGCTAGAAGCCATGTCAAGCGAGATGTATCCAGCTTCACTACCGCTAAACTTCGACAGACCAGAAGATGGGAGCATTCATTTCCTAGACTTAGAAATCGATGTCGAAGGGACAGGTCGCCGTGTCTACGACAAAAGAAGAAGCTTCAAATTTGAGGTCATTTCTCTGCCTGACAAGGATAGTAACCAGCCGATGCAGCTAGGTCTAAACACCTACTTCAGCCAAATACTCCGATTCTGTAGAATTTGCATCGAATGGGAAGACTTGGAATTGAACTTTGAGATCCTGTCAAGAACAATGAAGCTCAGGGGATTCAACGCCAACGAGCTCAGAACCATCGTCAAGCGGGTGAACAAACGGTACCCACAACTTTTTGTCTCTGTGAACGGCACTACTTTAACTAAACTCATTTCGATACTATACAATGCTAGAAACTGACTTCAAGACTAAACTACGATAGGAACCTATAGGCGCTGCGGCTTTGCTGTATTGCAGGAAACCAAGGAACACAGCACACGAGAACAATCAGAACGTGGATCAGTCGAGCAGCTACGCACACAAAGAGAGGCCGAAGCGAGAGGGACCAGCAGAGTCAGTGCGCGGTCGGGACATCTACTAAAATTCTTCTGGTTTGAAGGTCGGTGAACTAATTTCCTCCACTTCGCCGCGCACTCACATTGGGCCTGTGCGAGTTGCTAATCGAGTGCTGTCAGGTGCGAGAGGAACAAGAGACGCGGATGAAAAAGGATCAAGAGGACAAGTCGAAAGCCCCAGAGAAGAAGATTAGCTTGCTCTGAATCTTTACACCTATCATTCTATGCTGAAATTGTTTATATGAAAGTTATAATAAAATGCAATGTCACCTCTATTTCATTCAAAAGCATAAAAACTCAAACTACCAAAGATGGCAATCATTGTCCATGCTATAATGCATGCTTACCTCGTATTTTAGCTTGTCAATATCCATTTCTATTTCAATTGGCATAAATGAAGGCTTGAATGTCAATGTAAAAAGACCAAGAAGAGTGAACAGTCTCTCTGGCCATTCCATGGTTCAGAGAGGAAGGTGAGGGGTGAGGGCCAATTTCACAAAGGCACAGATGACGCCCATCATATCACAAAAGGCCTCTGCACCTACCACAAGGTTACAGCTGTCTTCCCATGGCATTCCAAGACTTTTCACAGAGAAAAAAGCCTCCACTCTCAGCCGCCGTACAACAAATGATTGGACCTAAAACACGCCGTACAACAAATGAGCCTTAATCGTGGGCCAAGTAGGTATGTTGAGCCTTTTTACTACTGTATCGTGGGCCAAAGAGGTATGTTGAGCCTTTTTTGGGGGCGTGGCCTATTTTATCGTGGGCCAAGTAGGTATGTTTTGCATTAATGCGTGGGCCAAGTAGGTTGCTCTGTGTGTACCCAACATTATCCCAATAGAGCAAGTGAAGACGTTCTGCATGGGGAGAGTCAGCATTCCAGATATTTAACAAATCCTATTGGCTAAAGAAAGTATTGAGTCTACTTTATGCCATGACTTAACAGTGCATGGAGAGACTGCCTGCACACCATATACTTAACAGTAGAAATTTGCATCTAATGTACTGTTTGCCTGATTATGGGAGATAAATTTAATAAAATTTAGGTTTTGTTGCAGCAATGTTCCAGTGATTGAGTGCACAAACATTAATTTATCTGATGTCATGTTGATTTTTTAGACCAGGGGACGTGGGGAAGAATTTAGTATGTGGTATATGTGACTGAGAGAGTTTTACAAGGAGACACTTGCATTTCTGAAGATTTAGTCTCAGCAGTAGGTCATTTGGTAGGATTCCACTGATATCGTCTATGCACTTTTTTACTGTTTCTGGTTTCTTGGCACATCCTATCAATGTTTTATCATCAGCATATGCTCTTACAGTGGAGGGGCTAACATGAGTAACTACCTCTTTTTATGAAGAAGTTAACTAATGCTCTCGATAGTGCTGATACTTGTAGTAGACCGTGGCCATTGCTTCTAAACAATGTTCCACCCTCTAAGCCATTAAGTCTCACATAGTACTGTCTATTAGCCAGCCATGAACAGAGGAGCCACTTCAGTAACCAATTCCAATAACAATCTGTGAAAGACAGTGTCAAATGCTTTAGAAATATTGAGGCTTATTATGTAGGCTGGGCCATTAATTTGGTAAAGTGTATGTTGGATATAAAGATGTGCATCTTTAACTCTGCTTTGCTTTCTGAAACCAAATTGGTTATCTCCAAATGTTAGCCACTCTTGAACTGTATCAAGCAATAGTATCTCCATTATTTTACCTAGTATATATAAGTAGGCTATGGGTCGGAAATCAATGGGTTTTATTGGTTTTGCAACTTTTAGCACTGGCGTGAGGCAAGCAAGTTTGAAGTTATCAAGGAATATACCTTCTTTGTACAGGCGTTGAGCACCTTTGTAGCTAAGGGCACAGGGTAGTCTTGCAGTTTTTTTTTAGAAAATTTGTAGGTATTCTATCCGGACCACCACCACTTGAGCATTTAAGTTTCTTAAATTTATGATGGACATTAACACCAGAGAACTCTGTAGGGATTTCAAGTGTAATCAGATCTGTTTTTGATGGGATATCTGATGTGTCAAGTAGCAACGGGTCAAGTTGGTTGCTGATTTTATTTATTTCTAATTTTCTAACACGTGTCCCATCAAGAGACGTATGGTACAAAGTACACAAAATACACTAAGTAACACACATATAATAAAATAAGATGTCCTATTAAGATTAAAATTAAAGTATTGAGTCCTGTTTAGTTTTTGTTGCCTATTGCATTAGGTGATGATTTTTGTTTACAGTAGATTACTGCATTTTACCAAAATTGTTTATTACAGCACATGGAAATGATACCACCTTCATTATTTTACCTAGTATATATAAGTAGGCTATGGGTCGGAAATCAATGGGTTTTATTGGTTTTGCAACTTTTAGCACTGGCGTGAGGCAAGCAAGTTTGAAGTTATCAAGGAATATACCTTCTTTGTACAGGCGTTGAGCACCTTTGTAGCTAAGGGCACAGGGTAGTCTTGCAGTTTTTTTTAGAAAATTTGTAGGTATTCTATCCGGACCACCACCACTTGAGCATTTAAGTTTCTTAAATTTATGATGGACATTAACACCAGAGAACTCTGTAGGGATTTCAAGTGTAATCAGATCTGTTTTTGATGGGATATCTGATGTGTCAAGTAGCAACGGGTCAAGTTGGTTGCTGATTTTATTTATTTCTAATTTTCTAACACGTGTCCCATCAAGAGACGTATGGTACAAAGTACACAAAATACACTAAGTAACACACATATAATAAAATAAGATGTCCTATTAAGATTAAAATTAAAGTATTGAGTCCTGTTTAGTTTTTGTTGCCTATTGCATTAGGTGATGATTTTTGTTTACAGTAGATTACTGCATTTTACCAAAATTGTTTATTACAGCACATGGAAATGATACCACCTTCATTAGCAAAGGAGTTTCATAACAAGTGTGGTTATAAAGAATGAATAATTTCTTGCTAACTAATGTGGCAAAGTCTTCCTTTGTGTCTTTCTCACCCTTACTGAAAATGAATAAAGATAGCTGGCTCGCGTCGGTGCCTGAAGTCTCTGTCAGTATCTTTTGGAATTGCAGTGTATATAGGCTGGGGTTTTCAAGGATTGCTTCTACTAAGCACATGTTAGATCTCATATGCTTTACAAGGACTGCCATTATTTTCACATCTGTTATAAAGTTCCTTATTTTCTCGACATTGGGGCCCATGTTACACATGTTTAGCACTAGTAGATTGGTGACTGCTTCCTCTTCAAGCTGATCAGTGATTTTGCAGTGTTTTTCCTGGGACAAAAGGCGGGGCGTTGATGTTCAGTTTTTGCAAGTTCTATGTTCTTCTTTTGATTGGTCTGATCTTTTCTTTTTTGTTTAAAGGTATTTTGATAAATTGGCATGTCGAATATTGGTGTTATTATGGATGGGTGTTCTTTTTTTATTTTCAATGATTTGAGGTTATCGTGGCTAACTACATTAGGCATGTTGTTGTGCAGTATTGCTGTCTTTGGTTGGAAATGCTGCGGGGGGTTGTTTGTTTTCTTTTTTCTTTTATAGTTGTAAATGTCATATTTGATCCAGGAGATGTTTATGTTCATGAGGTATCGAATCCAAGTGCTGTCATTTGTCATTATTGCTTTCAATGAATATTATTGCTATCTGTGAATATTATTGCTTTATTGATTTTGAAATTCGTATGGCACAAGTCTTCAGCCATTATCTTCTTATGTTTTCAAAAGCGGAGGCAAGTAAAAGAACAAGCCCCAGCCGCCTCCGCTTAAAAATGGCCCCAGTTCTTTTACTCGCCTCCGGAGGCGGAGTCCACTCCACCTCTGCAGAGGCGGCTATGACTTGAGTTCTTTTACTCACCTCCGGAAGTGGAGTCGACTCCGGGGGTGGCTGAGGGCTGTTCTTTCACTCCCAATTCGGAGGCGGAGTCAACTCCGCCTCTGGCCAATAAGTGGAGGCGGCTTGAAGCTCCCTCCGCTTGGCCGGCGGCGACATTTATAAAAGGGAAAACAATGAAGAAAAGAATAAAAAAAAAGGGAAACGAGGAAGGGAAAAAAAGGAAACGAGGTAGGGAAAGAAGGGAGCAAAAATAGAAAAATGGAAAAAAAGAACAGACTTAAAAAGAACAAAAAAGTCAAAAGAATGGAAAAGAACAAAAAAAAAGAAAAGCTCGTAGTGTAGTAAATGCTCAAGCTGGGTTCGAAAATGCGCATAGCCTCAGCCTTCAATCCCCCTGAAATACTATGCCTCACTTTTTCTTGAAGTTGCAGCTAAAAGATGGCTGGCCAGCCTGTAGTGGCTATGACTGGCGAGGAAAGCGCTGTCCTCGTCGAGCTCATCTGCCCTCATCTGGACAAGCATTCTTGGCAAAACCAACAGCGCCCAGGCAAACCTGGCAAAGTCTCTAGCCTACACGGCAATCGCTAAGGGCTATTTTTGAACTGCCGCCCAGGACTTGGCCTGGGGGCAGTACTAAGGATTCACCCCAAAATGGGGTGTGGGTCTATATATATATATATGTATGTAAGCACAAATTCCTCGGCGGTTTCTCAACCGATTTTGCTAATTTTTTCAGGGAATGCTGGAAATGTTGGCCGCTCGCGGCCCTGCTTTAGGAGCTCAGTGGAAATAATTTGTTCTTGAGTTATAACCCAGAAACCTAATGTTTCAATACCCAAAAAGTGAGTTAGGGGGTAATAATTAGAAATTGGCTAAAATTTTGAGCCCCAGTAGGTATATTTTGATGCTGAACACGAATCTGGCTATAAAAATGGAAAATTTTTGCAATTTTGAACCATTCTATCATTCTGATGTTTCAAAAACCAAAATTGAAATTTACAGCCAATTTGACCGCAATTTCGAGTTCCTGGTGTTTTGAAATGAGCCTCATGATGGGAATTTTCCTTTTGACCATAAAATTTCTTTTCAAATGGCGTTGAAATCCCACAAAAAGCTTCAGTAGAACCCAAGTTAGGCCATTTTTGAACTGCCGCCCAGGACTTGGCCTGGGGGCAGTACTAAGGATTCACCCCAAAAAACCCCTAAGTCCCAGACCCCATTTTTCAGGAAACATCATGTGACTGGGTAGCCTACTTTGGATCAACAAAAATGGGGTGTACATTTGAGTTGTGATTTCAGGTGGCTGCCTTTCTTAACTAGATCCATTCTACTGAAGCAGAATGGGAAAAGGAAAGCATGAAGCAGCATAGACCAGATTTTAAGGGGCGGCAGTTCAACTCATGGGTTCAGCCACTTTGTGCAAATGAACCCCATGTTATACTAGTTATTTTTTCATTTTCAGGTCCATATTTATTTTTTCTGGCTATTTTTGACAAAAAGAATTCCACTCATTTCGCCTGGCCACAACGGCGTCAATGAACTGGTACACCATGGAGTGATGGGCTTGCTTGGAGAATCCTTCAGCGTCGCCGGTATTGTAGTGGGAAGAGTAGGAGGCTAGGAAGCAAAAGCCAGCGCACACGACCTCTTCCGCACTTGCGCCCACTCTCCGCCGCTGCTGATGATCTTCAATAATATGATTCTTTCACTTCATTCACTACATTTTCCCCATTCTTTCAATACCAGGAAGAAATGTTTGGCAGAGAAAGGGAATGTTGATTTTCCGAAAGCAGTAGCGCTCCCAGAAAGCTTCGTCGGAGAGGTTGTCCAGCCCCTGCACCCATTCTCCATATTCATAGGCCCCGTTTTGCTGGTTTATATTATAGAGGAGAACAAATTCATCCTCCTATCCAGGCCAAGGGCCTCCATTTTATTTCTGCTTTCACATGGCTAGCGTGTTTTCAACCTTGTTTTCACTGCGAGAGCAGAACTCATGTAAGCAAGTAAATTGCAAGCACCCATAGTATCACGGATAGCGAGACAATCGTAACCACCCATTACAAATCCAAAGTAGGGCTCTCCTCCAACTGGCAGCGGTTTTGACTCCGCCTCCAGTAAAAAATAGCCCCCCTCCAGACAAGTGTCGGCAGAGGCCAATGATGTTACTGGAAAAAAGATTTATATCTATTTCTTATCGGGTTAGTTGTATCGGAAACGTTTTTTGACTTTTTTTACCCGCAAAATCTTATCCAGGAGCATCTCCCCAACTGGAAACAGATATTTTTCCAGTTATTGGGTATCCGCGGTATCTTCTAGTGTTTTTGGTTCAATATTTTGCTGTACCATGGTTAAGTGGAAGGCTGTTTTTGTGAAGAAATGTCATGGAATGCCATTGCAAGACAGCTGTAACCTTGTGGAAGACGCAGAGGGCTTTTGTGATATGATGGGTGTCAGCTGTGCCTATGCAAAATTGGCCCTCAGCCCCTCACCTTTCTTAGTCTGATTCATTCATTTGTAACCATGGAACGGCTAGAGAGACTCTTTGCTCTACTGGGCCTCTTAACAATTTACATTCAAGCCTTCGTTTTTGCCAATTGATATGGGCAAGCTCCAATGTGAGGTAAGCGCGCATTATAGTAATTTACATCCTACTGCAGGACTGCACAAATTTTCTCGTCACCAGGGATTGCATAGGCGAGAAGTATTGAATGTGCTAGGTATAGGTGTAGGTGTGTAAAGGGTGGGTGATGGGGGGCAAATGGTCGAATCCATTCTGGGCCTGCATTCCTGAGGACTGGGCGGGGACGGTGCACAAGAAGGACGGCAAAGAGGGTGACAAGGGCAAGTCCAACGTCATCTGTCACTTCCCCCTGACGGACAACCCAGACGGGCCAGTCTGCAACTGGGGCACCGTCAGCTACGTCCGGGAGTTGGCCAAACACATCTACAAGGTTCACCGGGAGCGCCACCCTGACATTGCTGACGAGATTGTGAAGCTAGGTTTGCTATTTTCTTCTTTTCATTGGATAGTAGTAGAATATAGTTCATGCTTCGATTGGAAGAGATTGAGAATATAGATTTGGAAGGGCATTTTAATTGTAGCTGAGGAGAAGGGAGAGGAGTCGCGCGTCAGCGTCGGAATGGAAGTCTTTCTCACCCCCTCCCATCAACCCACCACTCAGACTCCATTCGCTCTACATCATCCACGTCAGCAGCTCTTCACTCCGGAACTCAACCGCTGGATTGCCACCTGTCCGACTACGGTTGATTTCAATCCAGGTCAATTATATTCAGGGGCACCAACTAGGTTGCTGCTTTGTAGGCAATGAGTACAGTCAGTCATCCTCGGTTCCGCCACATCATCAAGATCCTGGATCCGCGAATCTCTGTGCCCAGCCGTCAGACCACTGCACACGGGGTCCGGGTGGAGGGACAAAAAGCTCTGGAGCTGCTGAAGACAAAGATCTTCAACGTTGCTCCGGACCGCTCAATCTCAGTCATGATTGACCTATGGCAGGCCCGGTAGTGGCTTCTTTGACCCCTTTCTTTCTCCTTTTCTTGCCAGGAGTGCAGTTGAAGGCTGGCCTATGATTTGCAGTGGTGGGAAGTCCTACCTGGGCGTCATCATCTCCATCTTCACCATTGAGTTGGGCCTGGTCCACCTGACCCTACCCGCCATCATTGTCCAGCCGCCGGCCTTTGCACAGAAGGTCATGGAGAGCTTCACCTCCGTCTGGATCAACTCCGGCCTCAAAGAATCCCAACTCCTCAAGGTTCACTGCTTCCTCTTCTTCTAGCCCTACCATAACGGGTGATCTCAACCTAAATCCAGATCATCTGCAATGGCGCCTCTAATCTCAAGAAAGGAATCAGAGAGTTCCTGGGGCGTGAGTTCCTGACGCGGCCGGACAGCCGGACGTGGGCAGCCAGGAGGCGGACCTGATCCTGGAGACAGCGCCGGAGGTCAGTGGCTTTGCGGACATCCTGAACTCCACCGTCGTTGACGACAACGAGGTCCCAGACCCCGACCAGGCCATGGACCTGTTCAATGTCCTGCCTGATGCAGCTACCAGCAAAGCTGCAGCCACAGCCGAGGTCTTCATCTTTGACGCAGGACTCAACGAGCAAGAGGCCTTCGTGGAGCACATGGACACAGAGGGGCTAAAGAAGCGTTGGTGGTGTTTTGATCATCGCGGGAATCTGGTGGTCCAGCAAGGAGTCGTCCGCAGCAGCTCCGCCCATGCCCAGCTGCACAAGTTTGCCACCTACGTCTCCTGCTTCCGCAGCACAAAGGCTGGCGAGTACCTGAAGTCTCCTGACATCGGCAGCTCTACTCTGGTGCCTCGCATGCCTGTGTGCTGGACGAGTGAGGTGAGAATGGGCCAATCACTGCTGCGCAACAAGGACCCCCTCTTCAAGCTGTACAAGAGTGGGAAGCTGGACAAGAACGCGCCACCACTGCTGACTGGTGAAGACTGGGTGCTGCTGGATAAGCTCTTCCATCTGACCACCGGCCTGCTGGTCGCCTTCGCCAATGTCCTCATGCACCACCAATCCGTCAACAAGCCCACCATCAACCGCGTTGTCCCGGACATCATCAAGCTCACCCTCAAGTGCAAGGCAGCGGAGGCAAACCAGATGCTGATGGAGGCGACGAGGGAGCTGGCGTCCACTCTGCGAGATGAGCTGGAGGTGCGGTTTGCCTGCAACCTGCAGCCGCAGCACCCGGACTTTGATGGCCTGGCCATTGCCACCACCTTCCTGGACCCAAGATACCACGACAAGCTCAGCCCTGCTCTCAAGGATGCGGCTGAATCTACGGTTCGCCTATTTTCTCTTTCTCTCCTCCTCCTCCTTACCCATTTCCATGTCAATCATGTTGGCAGATCTGGAGCATGCTGGAGAAAGAGGCTGAGCTGGAAGAGCGTACAGTGGCGGCCCAAATGGCCACCCCACCCCCTCCACCATCCAAGGCACCCAACTCAGAGCCTGCCATGAATGAGGACAAGGACATTCTCGACATCGAGGACATCTTCTCCTCTCCACCGCAAGAGCAGCCCCACTCATCCACCCACCGACCACTGACCCCAACCCAGCCCAGATCCAGCCAGGCTGCGCAGGGCCTGTCCCAGTCGCCAGTCATCGCTCAGTCCTTCCGCTCCACTGCCGAAGCCCAGCTAGAGGCCTACATCAACCTCAAATTCGACCCCAACAATGGTCTTCAGTTTCTTTGTCTATCTCTAAACCTGAAAGGAGAAGTTCAAATTGGGCAGTGATCATGGAGAAGCCGGTGGCGGTGGACGGCTGTCCGCTTCAGTGGTGGACGCAATACAACTGCCAGTGGACGCCGTCCAAGGCGCTCAAGCGCATCCTTGCACCCGGCTCCCCCCTCCCCACTTTGGCCGTCCGTATCCTCTCAACCCCCTCCTCCTCAGCATCTGCTGAACGATTGTTCAGCGCTATGGGCCTCATTATCAATGGACACTGCAATCGTACCAGTCCCAAATTGATCAACGCAGAAATTCTCCTCAATTTCAATCATAAGGTGCTCACCTCTTTGGACTTTTGAACTAGCCCTGTTTTCTGCCTTCAGCCTTGCCTTTTCTGACTGAGCAGGTTTATGTTTCATGCTAGTGCTTTGTCTGCTGCTCTTCTGCATCCAGCAATCACTCGTCTGCGAATTTCAGCATTGTTCTCATCTCATGGACCAAGCTTCAGCTATCGGCCTTCTCGTTTTATGCATCCAACTTGATGCCTGCTTTTGCAACTATCTGCGTCTTTGTTCCAGTCTCAGAAAAAAGTCTCAGCAAACCTCTAGCAAAATGTGCATACATGCACACTGGAGGCAAATGAAGGCAGCAGTAGTGCATGGGGCCCTTTTAGTGTGTACACGTACAATGATCTGCGCAAATGATCAACCCCTGGGGTGAGCACACACAGGCTGATGCAAGGCATCATTTCATCAGTGCCCTGCAAAAGTAGACTCATTCCCCTTCCAGCCAGTGACTCAGTCTTCCAGTGAGCCCTTCCTCTTCAGCCTCAAGTCCGCCGCCATGCCCATGCACCCCTCCAACATCACTCGCATGCGCCTAGCAGTTCAACGCGTGGCACGCAAGCTCAACTTTGCCCAGGAAACGTCCTTTGACATCAAAGCCTTTTACGTTCCACCTTCTCTTTCCACATTTCTTCAAGTATTCTCCTTCCTTTTTCTTCTCAGGTCCCCCAGGAGGGGGTTCAGAAGTACCAGGATCTACGCGGCTACCTGAACGGGGCTACCAACGGCCTCGACACCATCCTCAACTACCTCAACGAAGAGATGAGCACCCAGGACAGCTCCGACTCCTCCTACACCACCTCCGCCGGCGACAACTCCAACGGCGGCAACAAGGGCGAGGCAGAACTGGAGGCCGATGAAGATTTCTGGCCGATTCTGGCAGGCTGATGTTTTCGAAATCCGAAAATTGCAATAATTGGATAGTAGAAAAGATTTTGGGCATAAGTTTTGAAAATTGAAACCCCCTAAGTTGAGCCTTATACACATGGGCGGCAGTTTAACAAATGGGCTCAACTGGTTGCCCGGAATTGAGCCCCATGTTATACTAGTGATGTTTCAAAAATTCAAACAACCATAACTATATGGCTTTTGAATTAAACCAACTGATTTTGACTACCAGGGGGAACCAAGTCTTTGCGAACTTTTTCACTATCTGCTCATGCATGGGCGCATATATTTTGACGAAACTTGGCCACAAATTAGCTCTAGATATCCTCTATGATGTCCTCAAACGGCGAGTAATTAAAATAATTATTGACTGTGTGGCAGTCAAAATTGTAAAATCACTCCATTTCAGAAATTCCAAACCTTATGTTTAAACATACAGACTGCACCAATTTTTCAATTCAGCACTGAGAGGTCAATAATTAATATTTTTCACAATATTATAGGGGTACAACGTCCACTATAAGGGGTACCCCTGTACCAGTTTTTATCGTTCTTCAATAAAACTGTGCAGAGTTAATGGATTAAAAACCGCGAAGACCTCATCCGCCCCGGTAGTAGAAGTGGTTTATATGGGTGCTTTAGTAACGTTGTTTGAGCTTTTTATTTGGAACAAAGGCCGCGCATCATGGCGATAGCCGACACGACATTGTTTGTCTTAACATTAAAACTTATTTGCTGAATTCATCAAACCTTAATGCATATTAAAATAAATTAGGAAACTGATAGGTTTTGCAATTGTATTTAATACATTTATTAACAAAACTCAATTAAATTATTAAACAAAATGAAATCCAAAATATTAGTTACTGGAGCATCGGGGCTTCTTGGCAGGGCAGTTATGAAAGAGCTGGATGAATATCCTCAATTCGTTGTTGAAGGATGGTGCCATTCTAGGTTATTTTAATCGTCAAATTATTGGAATGAACTTGTTCTGACATAGCAAGTATATGGCGCAGAGCGCAATAGGTGACCGCGGAGTCCGCAGCCCACAACAGCAAAAGTAATGTTTCAAATGCTCCGGGACCGGTTCCACCCATTAAGATCTTTCTAAAATGTCATTACCTTTCAGCAAAAAAAGTTTGTCCAAATCCATTGAGAATTTGCCATTTCTCATCATACCCTATTTTTCAACCTTTCTACCAAAAAAAGTAATGTTTCAAGTGTTCAAATTCCGGTCTACCCCTCCAGATCTTTCTAAAATGTCATTACCTTTCGGCAAAAAAGTGTCCAATTCCGTTGAGAATTGGGCTGACACCTAGTTTCCCCCCATGGAATTCCCCCCCCCCCCCCCCAAGAGGTTTCCCCCCCGTGAAAGTTTCCCTCCCTAATCAAAGTCCCCCCCCCCAAAGATTTTACCTATACCCACACACCCTGAGCTAATGCAGCCCATAGTGAGTTCGCAAATTTGAGTTCAGCTTGAAGGCTTTGCAAGCGAAGCCTACGCAGTTGCTGGTATAGTTTGCATTCAGCTTTAAGGCTTTGCAAGCGAAGCCTACGCAGTTGCCACGATGCTTGTGCTTTTGACTAAGCCTAAGCCCTTAATAGATTCAGTATCCAGTTTGTGAACACAGTTGAAAATAGGTGAAATTGTGTCTTGGGGGGGGGAATTTAGTCGTCAAAACTTGGGGGGGAAAGTAGTCGTCGATTTCGACGCCTAGTTCCCCCCCCAAGACAATTTACCTATTTTCAACTAGTTTCACCAAATTTAGCGCAGGGTGTGTGTGGTAGGTAAAATCTTGAGGGAGGGAAAACTTCATGGGGGGGGGGAACTTTCATGGGGGGGTCCCCCCCTTGGTTGGCCGGTAACCCTGCATGGGGGGGGGGACACTTTGATTAGGGGGGGGGGGAACTAGGCGTCAGCCGAGAATTCGCCATTTCTGAACAAACCCTATTTTTCAACCTTTCTACCCAAAAAAGTAATGTATCAAGTGTTCAAATTTCGGGTCTACCCCTCCAGATCTTCCTAAAATAGCATTACCTTTCTCAAAAAAAAGTTTGTCAAAATCCGTTGAGAATTCGCCCATGGACAGCATTTCCAGATATATATATATATGAGGACAAAACTTTAGCAACCTCTATAGACCGCGCAGCGGCCCTCCGGGCCGCTCTGCGGTCAAAAACGTATTTTTAGCTGCTTAAATCGTAAATGAAATAAATGCTGCTTAAGGTCTGTTATAAATGTCAAGAAGCATAACTATCAAAGGACAATAGTTGACCGCGAAGCAACCCACTTAACAGAATGTGTTCATTTAGTAAAGCTTTTAAAAAGACTTGTCTTTCAAGCTTTTTTAAAATGAACACTAATATGAGCAGTAGCTTGTATATATTGACTGCTTGTAAAACAAGTATAATGGCAAAAAGCGCAATATTTGACCACGAAGTTATCCCCCACAGGTGAGCTACCAAAACATTGAAATATTGTAGTAAACGAATATTTGTTATGCCAAATGGCAACTTTGTAGTTTCTCAACCAATTTTCAATGTAAGAATAGGCAACTTTGATTTGTGAGCAAAAAACTCAAGTCTTGTGTGTAAATCTCATTCGTTCTGCTGCTATCGCTACACATATATTTTTATTTATTTATTTCAATTTTCTAACACGTGTCCCATCAAGAGACGTATAGTACAGAGTACACAAAATACACTAAAATACACACATTAAATAAAATATTTCCTTTGTTTCAAAACGTTCAAAACATTCTAAAATAAAGAATGATTGTCACTATAAATCAAAGTTTGTCCTAAATCCATGAAATCACTGAGTTGCGGTCGAAGCATATATCCAAGTTCTTCTTTGAAAGCAAGAAAGTTCATCACTCAAACAAAAAGTCTGTGATTGATCAACCAATTTCAAGCATAAGCAGAGATTTAGAACCAGCATACATGAGTTGTAAACAAATAACTTAAATCTTCTCAGTTATTCAGCTGCTACAAAGATAAATGTTTATTATCGGGGAAAATTTTGTATACTTAACAAGTATATGGCGCAAAGCGCAATAGGTGACCGCGGAGCTAAACGTGCCACAAAACATGAGTTTTATACCCCACAAAACGTAACCGTTCAGGAAAAAAGATTGTCCAAATCAGTTAAGAATTCGCCATTTCTCAGCATACCCCATTTTTAACACTTTCTTTCCAAAACAGTAATGTTTCAAATGGTCTGAGACTGGTTCCACCCCTCTATATCTTCCTAAAATATTATTAGCATTCAGGGAAAAAAGTATGTCCAAATCCATTGAGAATTCGCCATTTCTCAGCATGCCCGCTTTTAAACATTTCTACCCAAAACTATTATGTTTCAAATGCTCGAGGACCGGTTCCACCCCTCCAGATTTTCCTAAAATTTTATTACCTTTCAGGGAAAAAAAAAGTTTGTCCAAATCCGTTGAGAATTTGCCATTTCTCAGCTTACTCCGCTTTTAAACCTTTTTACCCAACAAAGTAATGTTTTAAATGCTCCGGGACCGGTTCCACCCCTTTAGATCTTCCTAAAATTTTACTAGCTTTCAGGAAAAAAGTTTGTCCAAATCCGTTGAGAATTGGCCATTTCTCAGCATACCTTGCCTTTAAAACTTTCTACCCAAAAAGTAATGTTTCAAATGCTCAAAACCCGGTTCCCCTTTGCCGGGTCTTTTTAAAAAATTATTATCTTTCAGGAAAAAAAAAGTTTGTCAAAATCCGTTGAGAATTCGCCCGTTCCCAGCATTTCCAGGAACATATATATATATATATACCTGAGGACAAAAGTTCAGTAACCTCTATAGACCGCAGAGCGGCCTTTCGGGCCGCTCCTTGGTCAAAAAATTAATGTTTTTACTAAAAGAATGCCAGTTCCACCCTGCCAATATCCAAGCGGCACGTTTCCAAGCGGCACACACCCTGCTCTCACTCGTCCCCTAGTTGATAAGACTTTGACAAGTATAGGACAAAAAAAGCACGTTGTGTGGTGATCTGTAAGCCACTATACATGTCTAAAACTAAGCCTAAGGCTTGTAGAAAAGTAGATAATATGTGAAAATGTCTTGGGGGAAACTGGGCATAAAAATCGACACCTAGCACCCCCCCCCAAAAGATTGGCACACAATGATGAAAAGAAAAAAGAATGATCATCGAAATCAAAGCAGCGACTTCCTGCTCTGCCTCAAATGCTCCAACCCAGTGGAGACCAAACTCTTCTCCGACCACTGCAATGGGTTCAATTGATCCAACTGCAAATCTGTATTCTGCTTTGCCTGTGACGGCGATGAGAAGCTGGCCGGCGCCCAGCTGGATGGCCTGCGCATGCCCTTCATCGTCCTCATCTGCACCTCCTGCCAGCTGCCCAAAGGACCTGCTTCTGCGGACTTGTCCCTGCCCCATCCCAGCCTCCCATCTCCTCCATTCTGGCCACTCCCGCCCCTCAAGCCAAAGATCCTCCACCCCCCCCCCCCCCGCCCCTCCCGATCTTGCCACCATGGTGAAGAGCCTTGAGGAAAAGCTGGACGCCCTCTGCTCCTTCCTGCTCCCCAACCCCCTCCCCTCCAACTCCTTCCTACGCCACCAAAACTGCCAAAGCCCTCAAGACACCGCCTGCCAAGCCTCCAGCCACTCTCACTGCCCAGCTCGCCCAGAGCGCTGCTGAGGCTGAAAGAGCCGTCTGTGATCATTTCTGGCCTACCCCATGAACCTGGCGAGGATCTGAACACTGTCATTCTGTCCATCGTCTCTGAGCTGCACCTCGACGCAGTGCTGATGACGCAGGCAATGCAGTCAGCGCTGCTGTCCGCGGCCCCCGCCCTTAAGGTCTCCTCCAGCTTCAAGGCCATCTAAATCTGCCCCTCCCGCCCCAAGGACCAGATGACACTCATCCGCCTGCAGTTCCAGCGCCAAGAGGCCCTCCGTTCTGGCCGCTCCAAGGAGGAGTGCCAGGCAGAGATCGACTTCCGCATCAACTACAAACGCCCAACTTTCCCCTATTCCGCACCAAAGCTGGCCAACGCGATCCCTCCTGGGCTGACACAGGCTATGATGAGTGGCTAGCCTCTCTCACCCCTGCCCCTTCCTCCACTCAGAACCCCCCTTTATCGCAGTAAACAAGTGCAATATCCTGTTCTCAAATATTTGAGGCTTAAATAGTAACACTAAGACCAGGCCAAAACTCCAGCTTTTGTCTTCTCTTCTCCAGTTTCAACGTTTTGATTTTATCGCCTTGGCTGAGACTTGGCTAGACTCTTCCCTCCCTGACAGCCCTTTCACCTATTCCTCAAACTATCGACTTTTTAGAAAAGATAGGAATCTGAATAGTGGCTGTGTGCTCATTTTCTGTTCAAACAAGTTTCAAAATGTGTGTGTGCTTCCTTCCCCACCCGAGCTTGAAATTTTGAGCATTGAAGTGAAATCAGTGTGCGGACTCAGGAGTCCTTTGGTACCAGATCAAGGTTCCATTGTAAAGTGGTGGAGGGGTTTGGCCTACCAAGGCCAGACCTCCTCAGTTGTGTTAGAATGTAAGGTGATGGTGCTGCCGTTCTTCTCCTTTTTCCTACTAACTTCCGGCCTTCTTCTGGTTGTAACTGTCTATATCCGATAATAGCTTCTGCCCAACTCTGCTCCTCACACACCCAGTGGAAATGCAACCAAAAGGGACCCAGCTGTGCTCCTGTGCAGCACATCCCTTTTTATGGTTGCAGACATGGAGTGGTTCATGAGTGGAAACACCCATGACCACACTGATGATCTGCTGCCTCCTATCCATTGTCAACTGCTAGCACCTCTACTCCATTCCCAGCCATGCCACCGCCAATGTCTACTACTCCATCCAGTAGCCTACCTTCACCCTGCACTTCTCTTCACTCCTCATTCCTTCTCAATTGCTCAGCCTTTTGGCAAGACACGTTGAATAGGGAACAATAAATTCCAATAACAATAGCTTGCTAATGAGCAAATTGCAAATTTATCTGCTCTTATTTCATCCAATTTTCTGCCACCTTTCATTATGATTGGCCAGCAGAAGAGAGGAAGATATAAGAGCAGCTGAGCTGAGCTCAGCAGGTAAAGTGATGTGCTTCAGAGCCTGGCCAGACAAACTGGCCTAGTGTCTTGCTGCCGCCGCTTTTCCCTGGGACAGGCCACTGGAACTCGGCCCTTCCCCAAACACACCTCCCCGCCTGCCTTCAGTCCCTTCTGACAGCCTAATAAGCTTGCAAAGTCAGCCATGTTTGGCGATGGCAAACGTCAGTCCAGACTGTCAATGTTTTAGAGGTCAAAGTTGAAAATGAAATTCATTGAAAACTTTGATTGATAGAACTAGCGGAATGCAGCATTCATGAAATTATATTTTATTGAGCCATGTACCGCAGCAGCCGTATTGTGGAGGCATGAAGAGGCTGAGCAAAAAGCCTAAGCTGGGCCACCCCTTGCCTGGCCGCTGCTCAGGGTCTCTTCCCTAGACAGAATGCCATTGCACCTGTCATCAGCTTGACTGAAAAGTCTTGCTTGCGGAATAAATCCGCTGTCCACTTTAATGAAACTCTGGCATGCCAAATAGTTTCTGAAAAAGTGGCGCAGCAAAGTTGGCCTTGTGCCGAAGAGTCTAAGTCATGCAAAGCCAGAAAGCCTCCCTCCCGCGCACTTTGCATATACTTATCAAAAGTGCACCGGCAATCCTTTTTTACAAATCTTTCAGCACAGCTGATTGAAGTAAAGTTAGGTGCAAGTCTCCACTATTTGGCCAGGACTGGAGCAAACGCAGACAAATCCTCCGCCACTCCTCCCTTCCCCCAGAGCAGGAAAACAGGCCAGGCCTCAAAAGCTGTGCCGCCCTGCAACTGGCCAACTAGGCAGGCCCTTTTACAGACTGCCTACCTAGAAGCGTTCACTTGCTGCTCCCCTGAATATTGGTCAAGCCAAAGTTCATTGTTGAGCAACCCCCTTTGCGGAATTCTCCACCTGATTTATGGCCTAATCCCAGGGCACATTGACCTCCTTGAGGCCCAATTGCCCCCGGGCAGGAGCTAGGGTACCCAGCAGAACAATCTGCCCCTTCTCCTATTAGTCAGAGATTGGATGCAATAAACTTAAACAGTTTAGCACACATCTCATTTCCATAAATCTTAAGTCTCTTTATGCAAATTGATGCAGAAAAGAGCAATTTTGATCCTGAAAAGGGTTGGAATTTAAAGTCCTTCTAAGAAGGCTCCTAGCAAGGCCTAAATGCCACGCTTGGATGCAGAGGGACAGGAAGAGAGCCTGTCTATCTGCTCCACCCTAGGCCAGCATTGGCCAAGAGCGGAAATGCTGGGCAAAGAAGTGCTGCCTATTCCTCACGACAGTGCTCTGAGCCACCCAGACAGCATTTAATCTTTTGTCTAGTCTAACTCCACCAATAAACAATTGCAGCAGAGTTATGCCTTTCTATGATTCATTTCTGCAAAGCTTTTTTGCAATGCATTTGAATTTAGATATGGCAAACTTTTGTCTAGTCTGCAAACTCTTTCTCTGCTGGATATATTGTGCTCAAAATGATGCATAATCTATGCTAGAGTAAATGAGAATGCTTAGCGTTGGGTCTCTTATTGAGCCACATTTGTGCATTAGCTCTGGCCTCTGAAAGGCAAAGCAGAGTGGAATGAGCAACCACCATGCCAGATGCAAATCTGTTTCTAGGCCTTCTCTGAAGGCATGTGGGCTGGCCTAAAATGCCACCAAGCCGCCCTTGCATTTGATGGGGAGTACTGCCTCCACGTATGGATCTTTGTTGCATGCCTTCATCCAACGGCAGCAGGGAAGGCAAAGATAGGCAGTGTAAATGCAGCCAACAGGCCAGCATTCTGCCTCTGTTTCCCAAACAGAGTCTGGAAGATAGCAGTCCAAGCACAAGTGGCATGTGAAGTCACCCCCTTGCAAAGTTCTGACCTGCAACAAGCACCTCTTTGCAATTAATGAGCCAAGTTTAGCCTTGCCCCAGACACGGCCATTCATCAATGCACCTACCCTCTGCCCCTGCCATTACCCTCTCTTCATCACCACCTTCTCTCTACACACCTTTTCCCTCTTCCCTTCCCCTGCCCTCCTCTGGAGGCCAGGGAGCAGAGATCCGGAGATGGCCCTCTGTGCGGCTGTGAAAGTGCCACCCTGGCCTGCATTAAACTGCGGCCCCCCAGAGGCCAACATCCAGTCTACTCCAGCCCACCCCCATGTGCTGAGCAGCTCACTTCGCCTGCCCCCCTCAATCCCCCAGATCCACACACAAGCAGAGGCTCTGCCCTCCTGGCTGCCCCCTCCCCCAAATAGGCCCCACCTACCGGAGGAGGGAGGTCTCAGCTCTGCTGGATTTCTCAGTCACTTGCATCCTCTACCACTGATCCCTCTCTCTCAGCTCCAACTCACCCTTCTCTTCCACTCTAATGGCAGACCAGCCTCATGAGCAGGATGCCCTAATGGCCTCCATGGAAGAATGAGTGGTGGAGGGACAGAGGGAGGAGGAGGAAGTGAACATGGGGATAGATGAGCACCTTGAAGAGGTCTTTGGCAGTGCCAATGACAACGATGCCCTGGAGGTCCCTGACACTAAGGACGTTGTGCCCAAGCCGGAACCTGGGCTTGTGCTGGAAGTGAAGTCCAACACCAGCTCTGGCTCGTTCTCCGTGACCGACAGCCTCCACTCCCGCTCACTGTCGCCGCCCCCAGCCGCCTCCTCCTCCGCCTCCATTGCCCTCTCTGCCAAGGACAAGGACCTGCTGGCCTTCCAAGCAGGCCTGCGGAGCAAGAAGGCAAAGAAGCGCCCCCTCCCGCCTCCCACCATTGATGAGACAAGGATGCTGCAGAGACCATATCCAAAGTGCCCACCTTGGTCTACTTTCTTCTGCCGCTGGCCCCCTCCTCACGGAGGAGCCTGCCACTTGGCCACCCTCTCTCTTGCTTCCCCCTTAAACCCCCTTCTCCTCCTGCCTTGGGAGAGGAAGAGAGTGAGAGGGAGGAACTGGCTTGCTTGCGGAAGCAAGCAGAAGAGGGTGCGCTGTACTGTGACAGGGCCGAAAGGAACCAGGTCACCCTGGGGATCCTTTTGCAGACCCTAGCAGAATGGCAGCAGGAGAACAGAGCCCTTGAAATCTGCCGGATGCAGCAGCAAAATGAATTCTCTCGCGCCCAGTTCTCCATGCCCAGCATCAGGCAACTCTCTTGTTTGCAGAGGAGCTATGATGACCTTCTGCAGAAGCACCAGCTGACCCAGCATGACCTTGCCAACGAGGTGATGAAGCAAGGCGAGGATGCAAAGAAGCATGCTGTCAGCAGCAAGGCCGGTCAGGAGGCCATCAGCTTGCTGGAGAAGCTCCGCAAGAACAACCTCATCCTCATGCCCGCCAGAAAGGCATTTGTGTGTGAGGTGCTGTACCACGTGCGAGGTCTAACCCAAAAGGCCTGCAGCACAGGAGACCATCTGGGTCTCATCTTGGAGTGTCTCAATGGCCTGCGCCACCCACCCTGCGGCCTGGTTGGCTTTACCCTTCCAAACTGCCCCCCTCTCCCTGCAAGGTGCTTGACTCCCCAGGAGATGCTGAAGCACCAGCCAGTGGATGGAGGAGCAGCCAGGAGGGACCCATCAGCGCCTTCCACCTCCTGCCACCGGTCTTGTTCTTGCTCTCCACCTCCAGGTCCCCTACCACACAGCCAAACCGGACTCCAGGGTCAGATCTGGCTGGAAGCAGTTTCTGAGGCATAAGGAAGAGAGCTATGCCCGCACCTATGGGCCCTCACTCACCTCACCACCTCCAGAAACCCCCAAAAGCCAGGCTAAGTTCAGCATGTCTGTTTTGATTAGCTCCCTCCCCTCAGTAGTGCCCCTCTGCACTGCTAGAGAACTGGGAATAATAGGCCCTCACCCTGCAGTCATGGAGCCGCAAGGAAGGGGACAAGCCCGGTGGCTCTGATTGTCAAGGCCAAGTTGCAGTGCAAGTGACTCTGCAAGCACCAGTCCCAGGGAGACAAGGATAAGGATGCCAAGTTAAACCATCCTTTGGCTCCCCTGTTGTCCCTTTTCCCTTCCTCCTCTCTCCCACCTCAGTGCTGAGAGACTCATTGAGTTCAAATAAATCAGACTAGTGGACCAAAAGCAAAAACTCACAAGCAAAGAAAAATATCTTGCATGCAAGTTAATGCTTATGGGTAAACAAGCAACAAAAAGTGCAGCTAAGTCATGAAAGTAATTCTGTTGATTTATACCAGAAATAACAAATAATGGCAAGCTTGCTTTGAGCAGCTTAAACAATTTGAAAAGTAATGACAATTTGGCTATTTTTTACTAGATAGGCTGAATCTTGCTGATGCTGATTAGAATTGTGCGGAAGGCAATTAAAGCATTCTTAGTCAAAATGACTTCTGTCAAATTAATTCCAGAAGTTGATTTTTTCAACTAAGATATTACGCTGTTCTAAGGGAAGAAATATGTTGCTTAGAAGAAAATGAACTCTGTTGAAATTTTTCCCAGATTCATTCTTCTATGCTAAAAAGCTTACATGTTTCAGAGGAAAAGAATTGTCACCGTCTGCATCTAATTAAATTGTGATTCATTACAATTTAACTTGACGCAGAAATAGAGCACATTCTTTGGCATAAAAAATAACATTTGTCACCATTTGTGAAATTTAAATTGTGAAACAATTACGATTTCAATGATGCAAACTGAGTGCACTGTTATCAGTATAAATAATATGTCACCATTTGCAAAATGTAAAGTCATGAAAAAAAATTCATGATTTTTAATGACGCAAATTGAGCATATTACTATTTTGGCAATGACGGCCAAAATATTCACACCTAGGTGTCAATGCAAAAAGTCACACCTACATGTGAACTTCAAATTTGTGCCTAGGCATGAAATGAGTGGAAGTCAATCTTTGCACCTACCCATGACTGGAAGTAAGGTGCAAAGAAGCATGAGCATTGAAGCTCTAGATGACAATGTCACAGGCCTGTGATGACAGCCACAGACCCAACTGTGTGTTACTTAGGATAAGACACCCTTGGTGCTACTCTGTCACACATGATAGTGGTGGTCTGGGCCAAGTCCAGGCAATATCAACTTCCTTCATCTTGAGTTAAGACCATTTGTACCTGACTGAGTTTTCCCTATCTTTTCCCCTGACCCCCCAGGCACAAAAATTTAGTTAAGCATGCTGATGATTCATTTCATCTGCAGCAGCCAAGCATCAGCTAGCTCCTGACCACCTGTGTCAACATGGCCTCTGCCAAAGTGAACAAGTGCAACCAGTGTTGTGGTTTGATGAACGCCCACGCCAATGCACCAGTTTGCTGCAACTCCTGCAACCTGATGACTGCCTGCCCCAACAACCCCTGCACTAATCCCTCATCCAGAACATCAAGGAGATGGAAGAACTCTGCGCTGAGTTCAATCCACCTCCCCCACCCACCAAAGAGCCCACTGACAATGCCAACCCTGGAGAACAGTGGACAAGACCACGCCAGTAAATCAACTTCTCCACCTGCTCCTCAGCCCCAAGCAAACACAGAAGCAGCACCAACTACCAGCTCTCCTGGGATGACAACAATGATTTCTCCACCGCCTACCACAATGTCTATGCCCAAATCAACATCCTTGCCAACTCCATGGCCCAAGCAGAAGCAAAGGTCAGAAAGTACCCCATGGAACACAAGACCCGACTCCACTATGAATGTCAGTACCTCCACTACGCCAACAACCAAGCCAAACTCAAACAGGAAGTGCAGAAAATCTCCCAGCAACTCCATGCTCTAGATCACGATCAGCTGCTTTAACCATTCCTCAAAAAAAACTCCCCCAATCCACCACCCGAAGAGGTGGAAGCTGCCACTGCTGCCCCGCCCAGGGGACGGGTACCCAACACAAAATCCTGCCCTTCCTCCTCCAACACTGGCACCATGCGCAGTGGTGTGCACACAAAAAAATGACATGGCACAAAAACAAAGACACAAAAAAACACGAAAAAAAATCGCTCTCATTATTGTTTTCTAGTGTGAAACAAAGACACAAAGACACAAAATACTCTACACGAAAAAATCCAAATCCGTTTTGTTTTCGTGTGCTCATAGAAGTGTCCTTTGCTCCAGGGTCCACGGCCAGGTTTTTCTCACCACACCGCCTGTTGTTGTACCTCTTATACAAGGTCACAGTGATGGAATGCATGACATTTCTGCCTTCTCAAATACACTCAGACTTGGCTGGAAATCAACGTTGGTTTGGATGCTGTTGGCAAGTTTTTGGCACGCACTCAGCCTTCAACTCACTGCCACTGCAACTGTGCACTTCCTGACGCTGTGGTAAGAGTCCCTGAATCAAGGTCTAGCTCAGCAGATGCCGAGCGCCTCTTTAGCCGCATGGGGCTGTGGCTAAGCAACTGCCAAAATAAGCTGAAGGAGGAGAGTGTCAGGGCCCTTCTCATGTTTCAAATGAACTGATGGGTGCTCATGAAGTGGCACAGGATGTTTTCCCATTGCTCCATTGTGTTCTTTCATGTTTATGACGAAAAAATGGGCATCAATATGACTCGGCAAAAAAATTACAGGAAACCTCTATGAGCACACAAAATGAATATTGTTTCGTGTCACACACAAAAACAACACACACAGAATGGCTGGTAACCCATTCGAGTCATTGTGCACATGACAAAAAAGGAAATTTTTTTGTTTGCACACCACTGACCATGTGCACTTCCTTCGACCACAGCACCACCAGCACTTCCTCCATCTCAAGCCCCAGCCAGACTTCCCACACCACCACAACCAAAAGCCATCACCTACCCCTCACAGATGCCCTGCTGTAACCCCTTCAACGACCTTACCCCCACACCAGAGGACTACAATGCCAACCCCTTCCAAGCCATTGAATACCCCATCCAGTCCAAATACTACCAGTTCCAATGGGACCCCAACCAGCAGCTGCCAAACTACCTCTGTGTCAACCCCAACCCCACCAGACAACTGGTGCCAGCTCCATTCTTGGCAGTTGGCAACCTACCTCCACCTACCTACTTCACCATGGCCCCTCCACAATGGCCACAACCCTACCAACAGCTCCCATCGGCATACCTCAACATTCCCCAGTCCTCCACCAACCTTCCCTATGGCAACAGCAACATCCCCTACCAGAACCTCATCAACTTCTCCTTGGACTCGTCCTTGCCCATGAACCCAGCAGCCCTGCCCCCAGACCATCAGCAGGCAGCACTACCTCCAGCTCACCAGCCACCTGCACTACCTCTGGCTCACCAACTGCCTGCCCTCCCCCTGGCTCACCATCCGGCAGCTCTGCCACCCACATCCCAGCCACTACCCATCACCTACATCCGATTGGCCAGTGGTCAAGTTGTCTCCCACCACACTCACCTTCTCCCCGCCAATCTCCCACCAGGATCCTCCATTGTCCCCTACCTCCCACCCAATGTCATCCCTGCCTACCCCTTGCCACCATGCCCCAGCCTCCTGCACCACTCACTCAACCCTTTCAACAAGCCTTCTCCCCCTAACTCTATCTGGAACCAACCCAGTCAATGCTTAGCCTCAACAACAACCTACCATCTGTTCCCGCCCCTGCATACCCTCATGTGCTTTGAGCATCAATCTTCCCACCCACCCCTCCATGCTACAATGCATCTTCAATGGACATTGGTGCAATGACTGCTGAGCATGCCATCTCCACTTCCAGAATGGAGATTGGATCCTCCGATCGAGTGTTGGACATGTCTACCAGCAGACAGCTGCACCCTGCAGCACCCCAAGGATGGCTGCACCCCGCAGCACTCCCCAAACCTCCCCGCCTTGCACCCATCACCTTCCTGCCCTGCCCTCTCACCATCACAGCATGCCCTTGCTCCCCAACTCTTAACATCCAGCCCCAGCCACAACAAGAAGGAGAAGTCTCTCAATTGCATTCCACCCACAAAATTTGTTGAGACACTCAACATGACCACCGCAACCAGTGACTCACAACGCCCCATCAAGGACTTACACCTTGAGGACAATGTGAGGACCCCTTCTGGCCTCAACGCATCCAGGAAGGAAACATCACTCCTGCACCCTTCCCCACCACCAACAACATCCTCTTTGTTTGACGTTGATTGGACACCATCTGCAACCACCCAATGGCCTTTCCTCAACATGATGCCGCCAGCTTTGCCCTCACCAA